>WNYA01000863.1:49474-108027 GCA_019512145.1 Engystomops pustulosus
GACACATGCAGGATATCGGGTGCAGGATCTTAGTGACTCCCCGCACAGCGCATTAGACACGGACAATGCACTTACATGCACCAGGAAGAGGAAGGTGAACTCCGGGGACCTGAGCGGGGAAGCGACACATGCAGGATATCGGGCGCATGATGTAAGTGAATCTCGGCAGAGTGCATTCCGGTCGGACAATGCACTTTCTTGGAACGAAAAAGGACGGGTAAGTAAATGTGCCCCAATGTGTGATCCCAAACTCCAATTTTGACCTTAGGATCAGCAAAGGCGTATCGTGTGTGGGTGACTTATTTCAGGATAATGCTTTGCTTCCCTTTGAGGGAATGCCTCAAAGTAATTGTAGGTGCGTCAAACCTACGATTGCTAACCACACAGTTATTGCCGACATTGACGGCCGCCACTAATTCCACAGCCATAAGACCGCTACAGTGATAGTAATCGAGGCCTATCACGCTCCTCGGCCCGCCTCGTCCTTTTCCCCCCCCTGTCCGCCCTGATGAGCCACACTCCTCCCGGGCGGCGTAGTGTCCCCAATTACGTCGTAACATTAGTCCTTTCCCCCCCCCCCAACTCTTGTTGGCGCCCCCGGGCAAAAATGGGGAAAAGGAATTGCACCCCGCCCCAGCAGACGTCCCAGTTATGGCAGGTGGCACCAGGTCTATGAACTGGGTAATTAAGGCATCAAAAATGCTAATCACTCAAAACGTTCGTAAGCTGCTGTATATGGTGGGTACCTCACCCATGAGCCCCTCGTCCAACATGAGACCAGGTTGCTGCCGCATCTGCTGGCAGTGTCCATCCCAAATTGGTGCGGTGGGCTGAGTACTATCCTCTTTGGTGGACGATTTAGAGAGTGAAACCCGTATGGCCTCAGCTTTGCTGATTGCTCATATGTAAACGGTGTCTGTTGGTCCCACCAATGGGGCCAGTACTAGCGTTGCTTTATCTAAATTTAGAGTCTCTTCTGAAAGCCGGGATGTCCGGGCATGTAGCACTTCTCATTCCTACCTAACGTAACCATGGCGGTTAGACTACCAGAACGTGGAAATCAGTCGAGGTCCCTTAATATGACACTCTTATTCACTGAGAGTCCATCTCGATCAAGCGTGATGGACGTGACGATGTGGGCCGTTGGTTAGATGCAGCAGTTAAGGAGTTCGTAGCCGACCACTCACCAAACAATCCTGGGCTAAGTGGAGCACCTTGCTGCGAGGGCTTAGCCCGAAGGATGTAGAAGAGAAATCGCAACGGATGGCAGGTGTTCAGCTGGCTCTAACTCCCTTCGGATTAGTACTATGCTGTATATATAAAAAGGTTATCGCGGCCACCTTGGCCTACAAGCCCTTCTATACTCTATGCATACGAGGACTGCGAGGATCTATGTTTGCTTTTTTCTCTGTTGTATCCATCTGTTACTTTCCTGTATAGGGATATACCTTTATACTCTGTGCATAATGGACATTGTATAGCTGTGCAGTGACTACTGTTGGGTTTCCTGCTTCCTCCTGCACCCTGTTGCTGTCCATGTTCGTCCAACTTCAGAACGAATACCCTGTTGATCACACCTGCGCAATGAGAGCCCCTACTTCCAGTATGGCGTTCGATATTGTTTCACGAAACTTCGAGTTCTGCCCGAGGTCGTCGAATTGTCCGACAACAATTGATCGACGCACAAATCGATACAAGCATAGGGAGTAGTTTGGTTTGTCTTCAAAACCATGCTGTGTTTTATGTTAGGGACATGCACATGGACAGCCGTGGCTCTAGAATCGTGCTTCCCGTGTCCGCTTCATGTGCACCTTACTAGGCGACTTCCCCCCCTGTACGCGGACGCGGGAAGAACGCCGCCTGGACACGGTAACGTTCACTTGCCAAGCGCGCACGGATCCAAAGGCAGCGATCCATATAACATGAGAAGCACGTGCCGCTTTTTCACAATGGACATCAGCAATGATCCCTAGATTACGACAGAAACCAGGTGTTCTGTATATCCCCGCAGATAACACGTAGCAAGCAACCCCACCCAAACGGTTGTGCCAGAGAGGTGTATCTGGCAACGCTAATTCTGATTGCGATTACTGTTGTTATTTTACTTCTTCATTTTCATACCACGTCAGTGTTCCTTTCAATCCGGTTCGGGATAATCCAGATCATCGTCTTGCTATAAAGCCAAAACAGAAAGGAGGGATTCCAAAAACATGAGATGGCCAGAAAAGGTCATCTGTGTTCGGGATTCCATTCTGCTTTCTGGATATCAAGCCTGAAGCTTTTAGTTTTTCTTTGACAGATGAAGTGAGGGGAAAACAAAATAGTGGGCAATGTCCTAGAGCGATGGAGGGGGAATGGGAATAGAGCATATGAAATAACAGGGATTGTTCACGGGCAGTGATCAGCGGTCAGTTGGGCATCAGTATGAGTCGGCCGAAGAGTAGGCACATTGAGAACAAATTATGGAGTAGAAACATTTACGTTAGGTGGGTGGATTGGGGAACAATGGTAGGAATAGTGTGGGGGGGGGAAAATGAGCAGTGTGGGTCCGTGGCGTGCAGCAGAGGAGGTCAGAGGTCGGCGGTCAGAGCGTGGCACATACAGTGGTGTAGGTGGAAGCGCAGGCAGTAGCAGCAGCATGAGGCAAGATCAGTGGCACAATGGCAAATCTGCTGGTGGCAGCCACTGTGGGCCAAGTGTGGCACAATTACAGTGTGGAGGTTCCTGCAGCAGGAGGTCAGAAAAGTGGAACTTTCCATTGCATATAGTGTTAGAGGGTGACATTCCAGTCCCTGGTAAAGATGGCTGGTAGGCAGATGGAGCAATGCGCAGCAGATGGTGTGGCGATAAGACTAGAGGCAGGTAGTCTAGAACCCAGAATATTATTTCTCATCGGTCTTCCGCGGGCGTACTAGGGTGTCATGTGACTTGATTAATCTGAGTTAAAATGCATAAGAGATTGGTGGTTGAAACATGGCGTCAAGTCCCACTCTTGATTCATTCTTGCTCAAAGTGGTAGTCTTTCACATTACGGGTGGACCAAGCGGGGCTCCTTGGGGTAATAACGATGGCCCCCGCCGAACTGAACACTCGCTATGATGCCATAGTATGGTTAGGGCAGCAGGAGCTTCTCTACTGCAAACCTGCAAGTTGGTGGCCACACATTGAGTGTTGAATGCCTAGTTGTCCAGGGGGATCTTCACCTATGTTTTTGTAGTAGTGTGTTCAAGTAGGGCCACCACCTGCCTGCGATGCAGGGATCTGCCTTGATGTCCTGCTAGATGTCTGTGTGGGCGGATACCTCCCACCTAGGGGTGAAGGAAGCTCGAGGAAAGCTGCTCCGTAAGGAATCAAGATATTAAAAGCTGCGGCTGATGGCGGCTCGCGCACCGTCCTACCCACTATCTCCACGACAGCAAGGCCTGGTCAGGTATGTGACGCTGTGACTGCAGGAGTACCGTGGTCAAACTGAGTCAAGAGAAGTAGAAATGGTCTGCACATAGGCTGGCTAGCCTAAATGAGTGGCTACAGTATTTCTCGAGGATGCAGTTGTTCAGTCCCCATAATTCAGAATCTCCAAATAACTGACACCTGATCTTGAGAACAAAATCACTCACCCACTATGTGGGATTGAACATAGATTTTCTTGATATCTCTTAGCGACTGAAAAAGAATTGAAAGATTGGGGAGTACAGAAGTAACAGAACCCGGCAAACTACATGACTACACTGGACGTTGAGAAAAAATCACGGCAATCGGCGATGTAGTACAAGCAGCTCTAGCGTACAGGCGAGCACATGCAGTGTGAAACTTATGGTGAATTGCAGATGCGTCTAAATCCTGTTTTTAGAGGAGCTATGCCAAAATGTGTCCATAAAAATAGCACACTGCTTACAGACATGACGTGTATGCAGCTCTTCATGGCACACAAGGGGGTCCTTAGACAGCACATGCTTCCTGTTGTCCATAGAAGACATTTGTTGCGTCAGTGTTATTTAGCCCTAGGCGTATGACTTACTGCGCTTGAGCTGTAGTAGCTGATACCTGCGCATCTAGTTGTCCTGAGCTCCCAACTTCTGTCAATTGGTAGCTGCAGTGGTGCCGGCAAGGGACATGGGAATAAGGTATACCTTGTCAGGTGGGAACAAGGAGGTGATGTATTGGAAGTTTTTTCCCACTGAGCTTGGCATGGATGGCCATCTTGTATTTTTGAAGGCTCCTGTGCATAGTCAACTCAAGTGGATTGGTAGGAAAAAAACTGATTCCAACTCACTCCACCGGCTCTGTTTGCGTGGAGCAGTCATCCACAGAATGCACCTTAAGGCCCATAAATGGTGGTTCACAAAGTACGTCATGTACCCGATCAAAAATTAATTTTATCACCTACTATTGTCGTGTAGTATATAATTTTTAGTAAATGTTTGAATAGATGTGGCGACATAGTAGATGTAAGACCAAATCGCATTAAGAGTATTTCTGAGTGAACCCACAGGTCAGTATGTGTCCTATAGCAAACTACTTCATGCGTTTCTCTCCACATTCCCATTTATTGGGAGACAGAGGGTCTTCCTGCTGACCTCTCCACAATATCTTGAGAGTCTAGAGGAGGTCAGATGGAGTCGGCTTCTTACATTAGAATGAAGTATACTGTCAGGGTCCGACAACATTTAACACATAGTTCAAACAATGGAAATCGAATCAATTGAATGATTAATGACCATGGGAGAATCTTGCAAAGGACACAAAGGCGTACTCGAGTTGGGCTTCAAGATATGGATCTGATGCTGTATACTTTAACTTAGTGAAGTTCCTTTTAGGCCTTGTTACATTCACCAAGATCCAAACTTGACATTCCTTGAATAGAGTGTTGAAAGGTGTCAGTGGGTGACTTATTTCAGGATAATGCTTTGCTTCCCTTTGAGGGAATTGCTAAATAATTTCAGCTGCTTAACTACAATTCTACAAATTCTTGCAAATTCGGCACCTAATTAACAGCATTAACCCTCAAGGGTGAAGTAAGGGAACGCTCTAGGAACTATAATTTTCATCCACAGTGAGAAAAAAAAAGGGAGTATCCACAACTTACAGTAACATTATTAAGTCCCCGCCAACTCCCTTTTGCGCCCAGGGAAAAATGGGAAAAGGAATTGCAACAGCCGTTCACAGATGGACAGTGGCACAAGGTCTATGAACTGGGTAATAAGGCATCAAAATGCATAAATCATCTCAAAACGTCTCGTAAGCTGCTGTATAGGTGGTACCTAACCCCATTTAGACTGTCCAAAATGTACCCAGGTTCCTCGCAGATCTGCTGGCAGTGTCAATCCCAAATTGGGTGATTACTACATATATGGTGGACATGCAGAAAGTTGAAACCACTATGGAAATCAGTCTTCGATCTGCTAAAAAGGGTTCTGTTGTATTCCCCTCCATGGGGCCCACAAGTTGCTTTACTAAATTTAGAGCTAGACTCTCTGAAGAGGGATGACAGGTATGTAGCATTTCACATTCTTACAGTAACCAGGGTCAGAATAGCCAGAAAGTGGAAATCAGTAGAGGTCCCTAATATGACAGCTATTATTCATGAAGTCCATCTAGATCAGGTGATGGAACAATTGGTTAGTAGCAGATTAGGAATTTTAGCCTCCACTCCAAAATCCGGGCTAAATGGGAAGCCTTCCGAGGGCTTAGCCCGAAGGATTGAGATAAATATGAGTGCAGGAACCAGAGGCTCTTATCTCCCTTCGGATCTACTACTATGTATATTATAAAAAGGGTATTTGCGCCTTGGCCTACAAGCCCTTCTTACTCTATATGGTACGATGACTGGACTTCAACCAGGTGATATGGCCATCAATGGACTCTACCTCGGCTGGCACCCATCAAGAACCTACCCCATATGCCAATACTCTTTTCAGGTATGGATTGTACAATATTTGGCACATGCGCCACCAAATGGAGAAGGATTTTACATTATTTTCTAATCCTCATAGGATCTATACCAGGATAGATTATTTTCTTATTGAAAAAAATGTATTAGACGTGGTAGCTGATGTGTCTATAGGGACAATCTCGTGGTCAGACCACTCGCCCATCACAATGGCAGATAGAGAAGAGTACAATTCTACATCTAATTCAGTCTGGCCTATCAATAATTATGTTCTACACCAAAGTGAATATGTCCCTGCAACCTCTCAAGCACTAGAGAAATATTTCAGTATCAATGACAATAAAGAAGTCCTTGACCCGATACTTTGGTGCGCGCATAAAGCCTCCCTTAGGGGGCATCTAATCAAGCAGTTGGCCCATGCTAGAAAGTCCACACTGCCAAGGAATGTGCACTATTAGAATCCCTATCCACACTACATAGACTTAATACACAGTCATACTCCACTGATAGAGCAAAGGAGATATCTGCTATAACTTCCCAATTACAGCTACTAAACGCTCATAAACATGACTTCACACTCCAGAGGTTGAAGATGACGTATTACTGGATGGGGAATAGGTCCAGCGCCCTCTTAGCTAGGAATATTACTGTTCACTATACAACCTAAGTTTGGATGATACAGTCGCCCAACCTAACCAGGAGAACATTAGATCGTTCCTAGACTCTCTTCGGTTGCCTAAATTAGACCACAAGACTCTGGAAACCAAAAGACTCCCCTTTTACAACTCAGCCATCTCATCTCTCCAAAAGAATAAGCCCCCTGGACCGGACAGCTATTCAAATGAGTACTTAAAGCTGCACAGGGACACTCTTACCCCCATATCTAACTAGACTCTTTAATCATATTATGGAAGCAGGATCAATCCCAACAGAACTGCTACAAGCGTTAGTAATAACACTTCCCAAACCTGGAAAGCCTAGCACCACTGCCCCTTACTTTAGACCCATTTCTTTACTAAATTCGGATCTAAAGCTTTACACCAAAATACTGGTGGCACATTTAGCGGATCATAGAGCCGGACCAAGTGGGCTTCATTAAGGGGCATCAGACTACTGATGGAATCCGCCGGTTCATAAACATAATATCCATTTTAGAGGCTCGTCGAACACCTTCTCTGCTCCGAACTCTGGATGCGGAGAAGGCGTTCGACCGAGTACATTGGGGCTATCTGCAGTTGGCTTTGCGATCATTTGGTCTAGAGGGCCCAGTACTCAGGGCAATCTTAGCCCTTTATACAATACCTTCTACCCGGGTATACAAATTGGGAGTCCTGTCTCGCCCGTTTAGCATTACCAACAGCACTCGTCAGGGGTGTCCCCTCTCCCCTGTGATCTTCACCTTGGTCATGGAACCCTTAGCCCAAGCCATTCGTTTGGCCTCAGGGGTAGAGGGGATAACCATAGGGGAAAGAGAGCATAGGAAAGGCCTCTTTGCCAATGACGTAGTATTATGCCTAACAAAACCGTTACCGAACCTTTCCTTAGGGCAGTGTCCTGTTAAACAATTTTGGATCTCTTAGCTACTACAAATTAAAAGCAACTAAATCCTTAATCTTAGGGATCCATGTACCCCAAGCCTTGAAAAATAGCGTAACCTCGTTGTACCCCTTTCAATGAGTATCAGATTCAATACCGTACCTAGGTATTACTCTTACTTCACCCATCAATAAAATAGCATCTGTTAACTTCAATGTGCAAACAAACCATAACAAAGGACCTACAGTTATATAAGAACCTACCTATCTCATGGTTAGGAAGAATATTAACCTTAAAAATGATGGTGATTCCAGAGATGCTGTATTATTTTTGTAATATTCCCATTGTGTGGACAAAATCCCTATTAGCGCAACTGCAACCCTGAGCGGGGAAGCGGGAAGGATATCGGGCGCACGATGTAAGTGAATCTCGGCAGAGTGCATTCCGGTCGGACAATGTACTTTCTTGAAACGAAAAAGGACAGGTAAGTAAATGTGTGCCAATGTGTGATCCCAAACTCCAATTTCGACCTTAGGATCAGCAAAGGGGTATCGTGTGTGGGTGACTTATTTCAGGATAATGCTTTGCTTCCCTTTGAGGGAATCGCTAAAAAATTTCAGCTGCTTAACTCTGAATTCTACAAATTCTTGCAAATTCAGCACCTAATTAACAGCATTAACCCTCAAGGGTGAAGTAAGGGAACGCTCTAGGAACTATACTTTTCATCCACAGTGAGAAAAAAAAGGAGTATCCACAACTTACAGTGGAACTCACAAGAAAACAGAAGTATGCCAAAAGACCAAAAAAAAAAAAGGTAAAGTATAAACAACTTTTATTGATATAAATTACACCACAACACAAAAAACCCATAAAAACATTTAAAAGTGTGAACAACACACAAACAAACAATCCAGCAAGGGGACCTAGCATATAATAGTGCTGGTCACTCCTACAAACCACCAGCTCCCCCTCCTGAGATAACACCCCCCTAGCCACACAAAATCCAGAAAAGTATCTTATAGTGGATGAGATATCCAGTGTGTGTGGTCAAAGCTCATAATCCCGGGAGAATCAGCAAAAAGTAAACCAGCAATCCTCCAACAGAACAATCTATAAGCAAGTGCAATGAGGTGTATGTACAAGATGGATCCACATATCTACCTGCTGCAACCGGGATAGACGCAAAGGGGAGGTGAGGTGAGCACACAGCCCCACGCGTATCGCCACCCAACTGGCTTCCTCAGGGGTGTCGTGGTGTTGGCTGTTGTCCTATTTATGTGCTGGCGTCTCTCATGGGGCAAGACGAGCCGCAGCTGATGACTTCCGGTCCAGACCGGAAGTCTAGTATGTCTCTGTCATGTGCGTGTTAGCGCGGTCTCAGAAGTGTAAGTGATCGCGCGTGCGCCACAAACTGGCGCATGCTCCTGATCATGTCCTCTGCTGTTCCCCAACGGTATTGCACAATAGTGGCCGGTGAATATGTGAACTAACATCGTGTGGGCAGTAATCCCAAACCACGATGGTATGTGGGGTAAAGTGACATGGTGCATGCAGACTCTAGAATGCATCAAGCAGTCTGGGGTCAGGGAAAGGATACATGGATGTTATGTATTAGTGTATCCTGAACTCTTGGATTGCAATTGAAAAATTAGTGTTCAAGTGGGTACACATATAAAAATCCTATTTAACAGTATGATACAATATAATATAATTATACAGCTAAATGACAAACTAATCTAGATGAACAATTCATTATGCATTTATGTGTCAGTGATTGAAGTTGTGCCCAACAAGGGTATTCATAACCACGTGTATGCCAAGATATACATTCATTCTTTCATGGGCCCATGAACCATACATCCACACACCCATTCAACATACATACCAAAGTAGAGGAGGCCTGTGTGACAAGAGGAGCAAGAGGAGCAAATGCCAAGCAACATAGAACCAGAACAACATAATATAGTACTATAATCAATAGAAACACATGTATCTCAAGTAGAAATAGAAAGATCATAAAAATACATAATATATAATACATAATAAAACAGTCTTATATCATAAATTTACAATTTCGACCGCTGGTGCATCCGGCATGGGAGTCAGGTTTTTTGAAAAGCAAGTCGTCCAGTGGGGCTGTTCAATGGATGTTATTATCCTATGTAGTCAAAAGGTCAGGAGGAGTCATGGGATAGATCGATCAGACACGAATCTCAGAGTGGGAAGGGCAAGGTGGAGCATAACCCTGAACGGTAAGTATACAATGAATGGAGTTAGGTGGAATGTAACGTGCAAGGAAAAAAGGGGGGGGGGAGTGGGAACAAGAGGAAGGGGGAGGGTTAGGGGAGTAAGTGATCGGGCCTGGGTGCAACTGCCAAGTACACAAAGCGGAAAATAGTGAAAGTGAACAATGGTGACATGGTCAATGCCCAATGGTGGTGTGAGAACAATAAGGGGAATGTGAAATGGATGTACAAAATAGGGAAAGTGAACATGCACCAAGTGTGATGTGGGCTACTTACTAACCCAAGAGGTGAAAACGTGAAGAAGGGGTCACATAAAAACCAGTTGCCATGCCATGTAAGGTGACCCAAGGAGTGCAACGTGTCAAACCAAAGGAAAAAGTGGGGGGATGAAAAGGCCCTGGTGTGGGACCTATTAAATAGAAGTGAAGGTGTGTGTTTGCAAGGGGCTAACACCGTGCACCGGCAATGAAAAAAGTGAAAACTGATGTCCTACTTACCGCTTGTAAAAACCACCAAAGAAAAGATCTTCATTCATCCCTGATGGGGCTTGGCACTTGAGACGGAAAATCCATTTAGATTCTGCCCTCAAGAGGGCTGGTGTGATGTCTCCACCACGAATGTTGGATTGTAGTTTCTCAAGCCCACTAATGCGAAGTCCCTGTGGGTCACCCCGATGGTATTGGAGAAAATGTTTGGCCACAGTCGTCAATGTTTTGCCTTGTCTCAAATCATTATTGGCATTGATGATTGTGGAGATGTGCTTCTGTGCCCGTTTTCGCAGTTCTTGCGTAGTTTGCCCCACATACAGAAGGGAGCAAGGGCACCGTAGGCAGTAGATGACATTTCTGGAATGACAATTTATGAAGGACCACAAGTTGAAGGTTTCTTGACTATGAGGGGTCTGAAACACAGCCCCTCGTTGTATAAAGGGGCAAATTGAACAGCCCCCACAGGGGTATGTGCCCTTAAGCCGTTGACCATGTCCAAGGCTGGTGGCCGGTCTTTTAAAATGGCTGTGTTTAAGTGAGTCCCGAAGGTTTCTCGCCCTCCTAGCCACCATCTTGCCACTGATTATTGAAATTAGTAACCAGGACCGGTTTGTCATCCTTTGGTCTAATTTTTGGTTGAAAAGTCGTACTTCGGTCGGTTCGACACGCTCTCTGATATGCCCTTGCTATAGTTTTACGTGGATACCCCCGATCTTGAAATCTCTGTGACAATTCTTTAGCATGGCTCCTGAATTGTTCAGGTTCGCTGCAATTTCTCTTCAAGCGAGGAATTGTCCCACCGGGATAGCATTTTTCATATGTTGGGGATGAAAACTTGAATGATGTAAAAGGCTATTTGTGGCCGTTTTTTTACGAAATAGGGTGGTCTGAATCTTGCCTTCCTTCACTGAAATTTGCAAATCCAAAAAATCCACTTCCGAGTTGGAGATAACTGGTGTGAGCTTGATCTGACAGTTGTTGGTATTGAGATCTTGTACAAAGACATTTAGAGCATCCAAAGGACCCTGATGGATAACTTACAACTTACAGTAACATTATTAATTCCCCCGCCAACACCCTTTTGCACAAGGTCATTGAACTGGGTAATAAGGCATCAAAATGCATAAATCATCTCAAAACGTCTCGTAAGCTGCTGTGTAGGTGGTACCTAACCCCATTTTGACTGTCCAAAATGTACCCAGGTTCCTCGCAGATCTGCTGGCGCTGTCAATCCCAAATTGGGTGATTACTACATATATGGTGGACATGTAGAAAGTTGAAACCACTATGGAAATCAGTCTTCGATCTGCTAAAAAGGGTTCTGTTGTATTCCCCTCCATGGGGCCCACAAGTTGCTTTACTAAATTTAGAGCTAGACTCTCTGAAGAGGGATGACAGGTATGTAGCATTTCACATTCTTACAGTAACCAGGGTCAGAATAGCCAGAAAGTGGAAATCAGTAGAGGTCCCTAATATGACAGCTATTATTCATGAAGTCCATCTAGATCAGGTGATGGAACGATTGGTTAGTAGCAGATTAGGAATTTTAGCCGCCACTCCAAAATCCGGGCTAAATGGGAAGCCTTCCGAGGGCTTAGCCCGAAGGATTGAGATAAATATGAGTGCAGGAATCAGAGGCTCTTAACTCCCTTCGGATCTACTACTATGTATATTATAAAAAGGTTATTCGCGCCTTGGCCTACAAGCCCTTCTTACTCTATATGGTACGATGACTGCCTGATCTATGTTTGCTTTTTTCTATGTTGTTCCAAGTTACTTTTCCTGTATAGGTATACATTTATACTCTGTGCATAATAGCATTGTATAGCTAGGACAGTATCCCATGCTTGGGTTTACTGCTCCTAATCCAATGTTTCTTATACCATTTGTAAAATTCAATAAAAAAATGTCTAATAAAAAATGAGAGCCCCTACTACAGATGGGCGAATTTTTCAAAATTCGATTCGCCGAGGTCGCCGAATTTTCCGACAAAAATTTGATTCGACCCAAATCGATACAATGCATAGGGAGTTTGGTTTGGTCTTCAAACAATGCTGTGTTTTAGTATGACATGCACATGACAGCCGCCACTCTTAGAATCGCTTCACTCTTCACTTCCATGTGCACTTACAGAGGCCAACTTCCCCAAATAAGCGAAGCGGGAACACAGCCTGACAAGGTAACGTCTGTGCCAGCTCGAAAGGACCGAGGGCCAAGATCCCACTATAACATCACAGAGTGCACTCTTCTTACACTGACATCAGATGATTCCATAGATTACGACAGAACCTGTTCTGTTACACAAGGATACATGTAGAAACCCCCCAAAAGAGTGCAGAGGGTGTCGGCAGTAATTCTGCATTGACGTCACTGATCATTTTTCCCCTCTTTTCACGCATCAGTGTCCTCTTTCAATCGGTCAATAATCCATCATCAGTATTGCTAAAGCCAAAAACAAACAGGAGTTGATCCAGAATAGAAATGAGCAGTAAATGGGATACTTGCATGTCCTCTGTGTTCTGTATCCCCTCCTGCTTTTGTCTATCAATCCTGAAGCTTTTCATTCCTTCTGACAGATGAAATGAAGGGGAAAACCAAACATAGTGGCAATGTCATAGAGTGATGGAGGGTGAAAACAGCATTATGGAAATCACAGGGTGTTCCAGGGAGACAGCGGTCAGTTGGCAGCAGCATGAGTAGGCCGCAGAGTGGCACATTGACAAATTATGGAGGTCGCGGGAACATGGTAGGCCACAGAGTAGCAAAATGACAGAGTGCGGAGGTGGCGGCAGCAGCAGGAGGTCAGAGAGTGGCACAATTACAGTGTGTGTAGGTGGATGGCAGCAGTAGCAGCAGCATGAGGCCAGACAGTGGCACAATGACAAATTCTGGTGGTGACAGCAACATGGTAGGCCATAGTGTGGCACAATTACAGTGTGGAGGTTCCAGCAGCAGCAGCAGGAGGTCAGAAAGTGGCACCATGATATAGTGTGGAGGTGGGTGACAATTCCAGTCCCTGGTAAAGATGGTGGGAGGCAGATGGAGCAACTGGCAGCAGATGTGTGGCATCAGGCGGGTGGCAGCATCAGAATAGTGGCTGAGGCAGGTATTTAGAACCCAGACTCATTTCTCAACGTTTGGGGGAAGTGTCATGGCTGATCTAATCTGATGCATAAGGCATTGGTGTGTATAAATCCTGGGCAATCCACTCTTGATTCATCTTGACAAAGGTCAGTCTCTCCACATTACAGGTGGACAAGCGGGTTCTCCTCAAGGTAACCATGGCCCCCGCCGAACTGAACACTTGCTCTGATGCCACACTACTGGCTGGGCAGGACAGCTTCTCTGCTGCAAACTCCACAAGTTGGGGCCACACATTGAGTTTGACTGCCCAGTAGTCCAGGGGATCCTTTACCTGAGGTGGTAAAGTGCTGTTCAAGTAGGCCACTACCTGTTGGTGCACGGTCTGCTCCATGTCCTGCTGGTGCTGCTGGTGGCGGCCACCCTCCTCACTAGGGGTGTGAAGGAAGCTGCTCATTAAGGAATCAAGATTTAAGCTGCTGCTGATGGAGCTGCTACTGCTCCTACCCCCCCCATCTCCCTACAGCAGCCGTGGCAGTAGTATGTGAGCGTTGACTGCCAGGAATCCCCCGGTCAAACCTGACAGAGAATAGACAATGGCGCACATAGGCAGCGGCCAACTGAGTGCACAGTATTTCTCTATAGTATGCCAGTTGTTCCTCCCCAAATACAGAACCCCAAAAACTGACACCCTGGACTTTGAGAAAAAATCACTCCACCAACTATGTGGATTTTACACAGATTTCTTGATATCTCCTTTAGCGACTAAAAAGAATTGAAATTTGGGGAGTACAGAACCCCAAAAACTGACACCCTGGACTTTGAGAAAAAATCACTCAATCGGCTACTGAGTACAAGCAGCTAGACGCTACAGGCAGCACATGCAGTGTGAAATGACGGGATTGCAGATGGCCGTCTGTTTTTATAGGGCTGCAAAATGTGTCCATAAAAATAGACACATCTTACATGACATGAAGTGCACGCAGCTCTCTGGCACACAAAGGGTACTTCAGACGGCACATGGCTGCATGGGATGCTTCCATACATGACATGTGTGCAGTGTAGCCCAGGCTGATGACTTACCCTGCAGGCTGCACTGTGTGCGATACCTGCTCCTGAGCCCCCAACTCTGTCAATAGTAACTGCGGTACCGGCGGGACTGGGACTATGTATACCTTGCAGGGGAACAAGGAAGGTGAGTATTGGATTTTTTTTCCACTGAGCTTGGCAGGGGCCCAAGACCAAGCCATGGAGCACCTGATCCTGGGCCCCGGCAAAACTCTGTGGAAAAAAAATTCAATACTCACCCACCCGGCTGTTGGGGAACACTGCCATAATGCACCTTAAGGCAAATTGTGGCAAATACGTCATATTGATCAACAATTAATTTACAACTAATGCTTGTACATATATTTTCAAATGAAAATTTGGACATTGTAGACTAAGACCCAACATCATTAATATATATGAGACATGGTCCGTAGTCCATAGCAACCTCCTTCATTGCGGTTTCTCACCACCATTCCCCATTTATTGTGAGACAAGAGGGTCTCCTGATCTCCTCCCACAATATCTTGAGTCAGAGGAGACAGAGGAGTCCGGATCTTACCAATTATAATGAAGTATACAGTCAGGTCCGGCCTCATCTTAACACAAGTTCATAACCAATGGAAATCGAATTGTAATATTTATTACCATGTGGACATCTCAAAAGACACAAAGTTTCAGTGTTGCTTCAAGATATGGACTGAGTGGTATCTTTAACTTTATTGAGTTCTTTTATGGTTCAACAACATCCAAACTTGACATCATTGAGAGCGGTGTCATCTCCGCGCCCCAGTTTTCCTTCCACTTTGGTTTGGATACCACAGATCCCAGAAGGGCAAGTCCCACTCCAGCTGCTAAAAGTTCCCCAGTAGCCCCCTCTTCCTGTAAGAACAGTGTGGTCTGAACACTGCATCATGATGTTGTTGGCTGCTGTGTCGTCTCCATCGCCCTGTTTTGGCTCCACTTGCAATGCAAAGCTCATGAGATGTCCACTGGGACACCATGAAACAGGAGTCCAGTCGCCCCAACTGCGAAGAGAGATCAAAGATAAGGTTATTTGTCATACAAGACATTTTTTATGCAGAATTGACTAACAGCGGCTGTCAGAGAACATCTAAGGTAGGTGAGCAGAAGGAGAAGGTTGGAAACACTTTGCCTCCTTCTGCAGTATTGCACTTGACCTCATTCTGAGTTATAGAAGATGACATGTTTCTATTTCTCAGGTTATCTGCTCATGACAAGTCAAATTTTTTAGGACGCAAACAACAGTCCCATGGACGTCTTTGGGAATGAATCCATAGAATTGACTGGGTGTCAAGCACCAGGGGTAGTGGACCCATTGGACCACCGCAGACAATGACGTAAGCCGACACCTGGGACCAGAGTCTAAGTGATACCCAGTTGTTACCAGAGCCCGCCGCAAAGCAGGTTGGACTTGTTGCTGCATGGTACCACCAGGTCGTTCCACAGGCGCAAATATGTCCGCGATGGCGGCCAAGCACTGAGGGGCACATGGGTCACAGGGGCACCTGGGGAAATGTGACAGCTGTCTAAGCAATGGCGAGCATATGTCCAGAACTTACATTCTTGTGACTGTTAGATGGGCAGAAAGAAGACAAATGATGAGAGATCAGAGACCAAAATGAAACAAACACTATAAGGTCGGTGAGTAAGCCTCACAAAAAAATCACATCATCCTACAAAAAACAAGTCCTCTGAAAATGAGGTTGTTCATGGTTTAAATAAAATGCTGAAAAAGAAATAAGAGGGTCCAAACTCCTCTCACTGTGGACCCTATTTGTATTAGAGTCACAAAAGTAGGAAATAGGTGACATTAGTAGGACATCATAATAATAATAATCTTTATTTATATAGCGCCATCAAATTCCATAGCTCTTTAGGACATCTCTTGGTATCACAAGTTCTATTGTTTTCTAAAAGCATCTAAGGGGTTTAACCAAATATTTATCTCTCCACAAATGGTTTCAAATATTTTGCTCTAATAATAAGACAGTTACCCTAGTAGGACCCTATCAGGACCCGCCTCATATGGAAATGTTCTTCAGGAACACAGAGGTGGTCAGAAGTATCCTAAACCCAAGACAAATAAATCATAAAATACATAAGTGTTTGGACTTACCTGCTCTCGGAAGATGTGATTGTTTCCTGTGTATCTCTAGTTGATGGTGAAGCACAGTATAGTCTAATTGCATTCAGGGCAGTATCATCTCCGTCAGATCAAAGTGGACGTTCCACCTAAAATCAAGGACATTGTGATGGTCAAACCTTTGTTGATTTACACTTTGCAACATAGACCCCAATTTGTTCAGAATCTGTGTTCTAGAGAAGCTGAGACGTTACCAAGTTATAGGTGATAGAGGGATCCCCACTGAGGCTTCTCCCCACCACCACTATCCACTCCTCTCATCAGATTTCTGTTATAATACTTTACCCTTAAGCTGAATCCTCTCGCTACAGTCCTAGGTGGACACCACTGCCGAGATCCCCAGTCACCCCAAGGACCACCGTTGCCAACTGAAATCCATTGTCCTGTGGTAATTGTTGCCTGGATCAGTAATGATATTAGGACGGCAGAGAACATCTTCTGAAGTTGAACTTTGGATCAGCTCCGACAGCTAAAGGTGAATGGAGTCTCCTTCTGAATTTGTGTCCCAATATATAGCCGAGATTTTTTTTACCTTCCTTTTTTAGACATCCTACCAGAAATACTTGTAATATTATTATTAAACTAATTATACAGAAAATAGATTTTGTAGGGGGGGGGGGGTTAACAAAGAAACTAAATTTAGGGGAAGTTCACATATTCTGTTTTTTGCTTATTTCTCATGTAAATATTACACAATCACAAAGCTTCCAGTTACCCAACAAGTCACTATAATACACAAGCAGAGACGGAGGGAAAGGGAAAAAGTTTTATATGTTTTCTATCAAATAATATAAACAAAAAGTGACATTTACCCTGATGCACATCTTTCCACATGTGATACGGCCGTGGCTTTTGCTCATGGCTCATGTATGTGCTAAGGCCTCATAGACACGTGATGACTCCTCAGAGAAGATGGAGTGACCAGCACAAGCGATGCTCAGGTGGTGGTTCTGCTTGTGAGAGAAAGCAGCAATGTTTTATCCAACCTTGAGAAAACCTTCTCTTCCCTCTACGTTTCTTACAGTCCCTCCATGTGTATCCATATAGGAAACAACAATCTCCATCAAGTCATCCTGGTGTCCTCCCAACACTTCAACTGTAGAACCTGGCAGTGCTGCATTGTAGACCTAGACAACATATGCACATGCCGGATTGATGGAGAACATCTTGGCCACCACTGTTCCTTAAAATCTCAAAAAAGGCGTTTCTGCCCATTATACTCCTATGGATTGGGAAGATGTCCACTCTTGGGATTGATGCTGTGTGGCATGGAGTTTTCTACAATTCATACACATAGAAAATCGCAACATGTGCTTCTATGTCACTCGGGCCAATGTCTTGGTTACAGGCCGTGATGAAGCATTGCAGCATAAGCCAAGTATTTCCTAATTGACATCTTTTTCCATCCACCAACGTGAGGGAGAGGCCTTACCTCTTCTGGTGGCTTTTTTACACTTGCATGCCCAAAAGCCACATGGTGGAGGTTCTGATCAGATCAAAATGCAAATCGCTCACAAACCAACTGGACAATGCAGAACCCCAAGGCTGCAGTCAGTTGTGTTTTAACCAACACACAGCGTTCAGCTTGGGTTGCAGAATAGGCACCATAACAAACACCTGCGATCCACTGCCTGCGCACCGGCTGAAATACCCGTGGCGCATGCTCCTGCACCCATTGTTTTTTTTTTTTTTTTTTTATATTTTACACAAACATTCATTACATGGACTATTTTTTTTCAATACAGAAGCGACTATTGAAATTCTTCTAATAGATACAGTCGATGTTATACTAGGGGAGTCCCTAAATGGCATCTCTCGTTTAATGTGGGCTATATTTAATTTACCCTAGCCAGGAAACCCAATTTCTATTGTTCCGCTAGCGCTCTTCAGGTACCATTTGGTTAGGGAAAAAGGCTGAAAAATTGTTGTCCCTGTCCTGGTAGAACATGGTGCAGAGGAAAACCCTTCCATATCCTGACGTTTCCCGTCAGCTTGGACTAGCCCTCTCTGATTTCCAGTTTCTCCAGAGGGAAAAAGCTGTGTCATTTGTTAAGTACTTTGGATACTGGGGGGGACCTCGGGTGTGCACTGTTGTGTAGAAGCACCGTTTTGCCACCAGCTAAACTACGTAAACAGTTTAGGGAGCACCTTTGCATTTCATTCCTGTCCCAATGTCTAGTGAAAACAGATAAGTGATGGGATCAAGGGGATTCCTTGCCCACAAGGGTGCGCTAGGTTGCCTGTGATGGACTGGGGACTCCCAAAGTCCATGGTACAGATCAGTGCCATGGAACTCCTGACACTTCGACATGCTACTTCCTTTCACGGGAACGTGGTGATAGTGGTAATTGAGGCAAAAAACGCCCTGTGGAGATACGGAAACTGGGTGTTCTCCACCTCATGTAAGCACAGTGCTCCTAAAAAACTTCCATCCCTTAAGGATCTCTCCCCCATGGTTCTCTTTCCCCGAATGTTTGCCCAACTAGAGAAGGGAGGCCTATCTCTTCGCGGGGACGGTACTAGATGGATATTCACCTCTTGAATGGTGAAATGTTAGTGAACGGTCAAATTTCATGTCAGTCCCTTCCGTACATGTGCTGGGGTTTTTGTCTAAATAGAACTTGGACACCGTGCGGCTGTAGTTTGAATGCCTTCAACCCTACTTTTTTGGGTAGTGCTGGTTGTCATCCACAGTGCTCCTGCATATGCAAAGATCCTGACAGTATGGATCTTTCTTTTCCACTCTAAAAAATATCTGTTGTCTTCCCTCGGGAACCTGGGTGGTTCCCACAGGGTAGATATTTGGGACCATCCATGGAAAATGCCAGATCTTTCTATTGCCTTCCAGGTCGCTTTTGTGTCCCTGAGAAAGACTGGGAATTTGAGTTTAGGTGGTGGGAACCTATCTGGACATGTAACAGAGTGCGAGAGATCCCATGGAGAACAGAAGCGTTGAGTTTCGGTGTCCGAGTAGCAAATGCTATCCTTATAACCAATCCAGTAAAATGCTGTGTAAAACAGGCCCAAGTTGTAACCCTGATGTCGGTAATGTCCCCCCCGGTTTTTGTCATCGTCAGTTTGAGGAGCCCTATGCGCGCGCTCTTACTCTCGCCATAAAAATTGGGATATCTCCTTGTTCAGGCTCATGATATCTTTGTGTTTTAAGAGGAGGAGAATTTTGCAGGGGTAAAGCAATTTGGAGAGCTCATCATCTTTACAAGATGATTCCATCAAAAGTGATAAGGGCAACGATCTGTAGTATTTTGGGTAACTCATACTGGAATTGTGTCCCCGCGCGTTCCCCTGGTGTACGTGGACAGGGGGCGTAATACTCGACTAGGATTGATGTGATCTTAGCGGGTGTGTGTGTATTCCCTTCCATCCTTTAGTTCAGGATATGAAGACCGGCCCCCACCCTTTGCCAGATTTGCCAGCAATCTCCCCAACTGTCCCCATTTGTGTAATCCATGCAACTGGGATCTAACAAAGCTTCCTTTCTGTCCTTCCCACCTTTCTTTTGAGATGTAGCAGGACTCTTGGTTCTGGTGCTGGATTTCTAGAAAGGTGTGTCACACCTGCAGCCACCACACTTGTTGTTTAAACTGTTTACAGTTTCTTTTTGAGTGCCACTAATGTGGGCTATATAGTTGCGCCCTCACATACCATTTTGCCTACCTCCCAGTTTAGTTGGGAGTCGTGTAGCATGGATATTGGCCTCTATAAATTCCAGAACCACCCTTCATTAAGATGACAAACTCTCATCCCGCGTTGAAATGCAGGTAATCGCCATAGATATTGTGCCTTTGCGGCTAATCTCAGAAAGCTCCCACTAGGACCAGGAGAGTGTCTGAGATCACATGTCCTCCATTGGGCCACTGTACTCGCCGCGTAGGCTGTCAGAGAGGAAAACATAGTCCAGTCTGGACAGGAATTATGAGGGTTGAATAATGGGATATATTCCTATCGTGGGGATGAGGTAGCCGCCAAATGTACTCCAGGGGCCAATGCTTGTTAAATTCAGAGAGCGGAGTTCTCACTTCCAAGTCCCCTATAGGTTACTCGGCCACTCTCTTTCGACAATGGTTGCTCCTCTCGTTAATGGCCTGTCATAGCTGGAGAGAATTATTCATTTGGCAATGTGCCACAAAGGCTGCGCCCCTATGCGGATCGGAAATTCAGCTTGGTTCCATGTTGCTTCTTTAAAGCGGCGCGTAGCAGATCAGCCAGTTGAAAAGGGTATATGCATCACCAGCATGGAGCAGACAGGATGAATTGATTTACGTTTCTTGCTGACATCGGTTGAAAAAGTCCGGAAAGCAGCAACACCCTTGAGCCTTTGATGTAAAGTGAGGGAGAGAAGGTTCCGTGTCCACGTTGGTTGAGATATTTGGGCAAATCATCTGCCTCAGTCTCCCTTCTGGTTGTACCTCAGTCTGGGACCTCGTAGGGGTCCGACTGGTGGGCATTTTCCACCACGATTTGCCCCCCTAGTTTAAGGGCCGTGGGATCCTCCTATAGACCTCAAAGGCATGGTCGCTGGATGGTTTCCGGAAGGCCCACCATCCAAGGTTGCTGTGCCGGTATCTGTTTCAAGTTCTCTATGCGGTCTTAATAGCATTTGCAGGTATTGATCTGCTTTCTGATGGCCTCTTTCCTCAAATGTCTTATGAGGAGTAATGTGAGCTGGTTCTTCCACCACTAGTGGGCCTCTTGTTTCCCAAATTGATCTTTCATATCTGTCAGAGCTGGGTGTATGGCGCGAGTAACAGTATTCACCAGGTCAGGTGTAGGATTTGCTGACTTCACTACGCCAGCAGGCTGGTGTCCTCAGTGTCTCTGAAGCTGTCCGACACCTCTCATCCTATACTTGTACAACTGCTGGCTGTGCGGGTTCGCGCTGGGATGTTATGAGTGTGGCTGACTCGGTCGACCAGATGATCCCTAATCCTGCTAGGCACATTTCCAGCTATGTGACCCTGAGCGGCTCTCAGGAGGTTTACGCTCTTGGAGCCTGGTGATTACCACACAAGCCCTTACCACCCCTTCCACTGTACCCCATACAACTGCACCAATGTGGATTTTAACTAAGGAATGAATATTGCTCTTGTCGAAAAGTGGAACAATGAGAAGAATGGGGTGTCTGAGGATGTATTTGCTGTTTTTAAACACTTAGTGATGAATTTTATATAATGAACGAGAAATGTGGGATGTTGGAAACGGCATACCGAGTGCGGATATTCGGGAGGTGAGAAGGAGATGTGTGGGGGGGGATACATTGGTGTCAGTTGTTCCTTCCGGTTACCTAACATTGGATCGAGGACCAAGTGAATTCACTTTCAGTCCCGACGGAAGCCACTATTCAAAGGCAACGTCTGGGTCGCCTCTACATCACAATCAAGAAGATTTGTTTGTGTTACAATTTACACATATATTCACCTACAAGAAATTGGGGGGTTGCATTGACCCCGTTCCTTTTTTTCTCCTTACCCCCTCCCCTTCCCTCTCCTCCCCCCTCTTTACCCCTACCTTTCTCTCTCCCTCTCCCCCCCTCTCCATACCCACTCTCCCCCCCCCACCCCCCCGGCTCTTCGAATCCTACTTTTCTTCCCTACCTGCCTCCCTATCCCCATTTTCCCTTCTGATCCTTGCCTCCCTGCTCTCCCTTCTTCCTTTTTCTTCTCCCTACCCCCCTAACCCCCTCATCACTCTCCCCGCCAGCTCTCCCTCCTATATTCCCACCACCTTTCTTTAGATCTTCCGACCACCCGTTACAGCAACTGCCTCGCTCTTTTGCTCTTCCTCCCTACTAAGTACATTTCGTCCCCATCTCATTATTTCTTCCTCTTTGATACCAGTTCTCCTTTATGCGTCCTTGCCCCTAACCTCGACTTCGCACCTTTTCCATTCTCCTCCCCCTCGTCCTCCTCTCTCCTTTTTTCTCTTCGCTTCCACTATTCTTCATCATTCGCACTTTCATTTCTTTTCTCTTCTTCTTCCCTCCCCTCCCTCACTCCCCTTCCCCATATACCGCTTCTCTCTTGTAACCTTTCCCGCCCCCACTCGTCCCCTCCTCGTCTCTCCACTGGTTATGCCTACCCCACACCCTTCACTCTTTCCCCTCCATCCTTGTACCTCCCCCTCTGACCCCCCCAGCCCCTCACCATCCACCACACCAACCTTACCCTACTCCCCATTCCCCCTCCCCCCCCCTCTCTCGCCCCCCTCCTGTCTCCTCTTCCATTCCCCTACTCATCCCCCCGTCCCACCCGCGCTCCCCCCCTCCTTTTCCCCTCCTCCATCGCTTTACCTCTTTTTACTTCCTTCCCCCCCTTCCCCTTCATCCCCTTACTCCCTACCCCCGAAACCCCTCTCTAACAAATCCTACCCCTCTCTTCCCATCCCTCCACCCCTTCCTTCCACCTCTTCTCTTACACCCCTTTTCCCCCTACTATCTCAACCCCCGCCCATGCTTACTCATTATCCACTTCCCCCCCCCCACCCCCTCCCCCCGCCCCCCCCCCTCCACCCCTTTTCCCCCTACGCTTCTTTCCCCACTTCCCACTACCCGTCTCCCCCCTCTTCCCAACCTGCCCTTTCCACAATTCTCCACCACTCCACTTCCCAGACACCCTCCCTTCTCCGACCCTCGTCTCTCCCCCCCCCGCGCGCACCAACCCTCCCCTTCACCTCGTTCACTCCTCCACCCTCCTCTCCTCCTCCTGCCCCCCGCCTCTTCTCAAGGAAAAAACCCAATTTTAGTTTAGGTAGGACAATATGGTAAAAACTAGTGAAAAAAAACATATGATGATGCGTCACCCGCAGCGTGCAGGTTGCAAGTGGATCCGTGCGGGAAGAGAAAAGTGGAGACTGCACTTGGTCTAGATCCAAGGTTAGAGGTAAAAGAGGGAAAAACAAAGGAAAAAATAAAAAATGGATCACTCTATCCGCGACTGGTATGAGTTTAAAAAAAAAATTCGGTGGGTTGGTGTTTTTCAATTTGAATTTAATTCATCAAAAGGTTTAAAACCAGCAAGACATCATAAAAAACGTAAATGCCTGCAATTGCAAATGGTTTTTGAACGTTTCGGACAAGCACTAGTCAGTCCTTAGTTAACATAACCACATCTTGGGAGGAAGGTAGCTGGTAGGTAGACCCCTAGACAGCGATGGGGCAAGAAAAGGGGAAGCGATTAGGGGGGAGACGGTCGGGTGGTAGCGTTCCTGTGCCGGTGGGGGCTCTGTTACTCGGGCCCGGTTAAAGCGCATGCTTTCGCTGCCTCTGTGTGTGGGGGTATAAACCAGGTCTACCAAGAGCTGAGGAAAACAGCAGTTAGAGCAGGAGCCAGGGGTAAGAACAGACTGGATGCGTGATCGCCAGTAGAGAAGGCAATATCTCGGGGGTGGGGTCTTGATCACGGAAGTAGGAATCTTATCCCGACAGGGCCCCAGCTTAGCTTTAGCAGATTAGGGGTCGGAGAGTTTATACGGGTGGCACGCGATCACCCCTAATAGCCGCGCGGTAGATCAGAACAGAAGAGACACGAAGTGGTCCCAACGCCAAACTCTAACAGTCTTCAATGACGCTCCCAGCGCTGCACCCGCGACGCAGGGCAGGACCCGCAGCAGCCCAGCAGTCCCAGTGTAGAGGAGTAGGACATGAGAGGTGTTTGTCGGACCGCGCTCAGAGACAGTAGACTACCAGTGCGGGCGAGTGAAGTCAGAAAATGCCTAGCACCTCTGACCACCCGGTGATGAATATGTGTTTATGATTGCATACAAAGCCACAATGGCCAGAGAGATGTGTTGGAAAGAACCAGTGGGGAGCGAAAGGAAAAGGAGGAACCAAGAAGGCACGAGTTGGAGGGGAAGGAGGAGAGAGGAGGAAAGAGAAAACACGAGGCACCGAGTGCGTGGTTGAAAGCACAGCCTCACAGGACTCCTGCAGAAGACATTTGAGGGGGTGGTAACGAGGGCCAGCAAAAGCAGGGATCAATACCTGCAAATGCTTTTATAAGGACCCGCATAGAGAACCGGGAGAACAGATACCGGCACCCAGCAACCTGTGGTGGTGGGCCTTCCGGAGCAAACAATCCCACGACCCCATGCCTATGGAGGGTCTATTGAGGAGGACTTCCACGGGCCCTTAAAACTGGGGGGGCAAACAAATGCGTGGTGGAAATGCACCGAGTCGGACCCCTACAAAGGTCCACAGATGAGGGCCAAAAAGAAGGGAGACTGAGGCAGAGATTGCCAAATATCTCAAACCACGTGGACAGTGACCTGCGCTCCCCACTTTACATCAAAAAGGCTCAAAAGGGTGTTGCTCTTTCAGACTTTTCAACCGAGAGGTCAGCAGGGAAGACGCGTAAATCAATTCAGTACCTGTCTGCTCCATGCTGGTGTGCATAATACCCGTTTTCAACTGGCGTATCTGCGCCGCTCGAGGTAGAAGCAAACATGGGACACCACGCATGAATTTACGGAATCCGCAGAGGCCAGCAGCCTTCCCCCCAAGGGGAGGGCAGCAGCCTTTGTGGAACAATTGCCAAATGAAGATTCTCCAAGTATGACAGGTCCACATACGAGAGGAGCAAGCCGAGGGGGTCGAAAGGATGAGAGGGCCCAGGTATAGACTAGTAGACGGGGGACTGTGGACAGTGAGAACTCCGCTCTCTGATTTCAACAAGCAGTGGCCCTGGGGGACATTGGCGGCTACATCATCCCAAGATAGGAGAAATTCCAATATTCATCCCTCATAATCTAGTCCAGATCGGCCTAGGTCTTGCCTCTCTGACCGCCTACTGCGGCGAGTACAGAGGTGGCCCAAATTGGAGGACATGGTTGATCTATAGATTCACTCTCCGGGGTCCCTAGATGGAGCTGTCAGCGGGATTAGCAGCAAAGGCACACAGGATTGCTATCTATGGCGAATACCCTGCATTTCTAACGCGGGAGGATGAGAGTTTTGTCCATATAATGAAGGGGGTGTGTGTAGGGGTGGTGGCTGGAATTGATGAGGCACATGTGGATCCATGCTAAAGACTCCCAAAATCTTACGGGCGAAGCAAACAAAATTGTTTATGTAGGGGCGAATTATGGACACATTAGGGCCTCAAAAGACGGACGACTGTAGAACAGTTAAAAAAAGCAGTGTCGGTGGCCTGCAGGGTGTACACAACCTTTTAGGGAAAATCCAGCACCCGTCACAACGCGTCTGGCTACAATGCCCAACGAGACTACCTGGTAGGGAAAACACGGACAGAAAAGGAAGACGCTTTGTTAGATCCCAAGATGAAACTGGATTACACAAAGTTTGGGGACAGTTGGGGAGATTGCTGGCAAATCGGCGAAGGGTGGGAGGCCGGGAGGAGGCCAGGCAGGGCGGGTCTCATATCCTGCAACTAAAGGATGGAATGGGAAGAGGGACATACACACACTGACCCGGTAAGATCACATCCATCCTAGGCGAGTAGTAAGTGAGTTAAGTAGTACGCCGCCCCTGTACACGATACACCAAGGGGAAAGGCGCCCCCCGCAGCGCCAGGGACACCAAGTCTGTTTAGAGTTACCCAAAAATAACTACAGATCAGTTGCCTGATCACTTTTGGAAGGCATGAGGCTCATCTTTGTAAAGATGATGAGCATCTCCAAATTGCTTTACCCCATGCAAAATTATCCCTCTCTGAAAACACAAAGATATCTGAGCGGAGACAAGGAATGGAGAATATCCCAAATTTTTATGGCGAGGGTGGGATGGTAAGATGGCGCGCCATAGGGCTCTCAAAAACTGACGATGAAAAAGACCAGGGGGGGAAGGAATCTACCTGACCTCGGGGTTACAACTTGCCTGCCTGTTTAAACAAGCATTACTGGATTGGTTAAAGGATAGCAGTTGCTACTCGGGACACGAAACTCGAAAGATTACGTACTCCTAGGGGATATCTTCGCACTCTGTACATTGCCCAGATAGGTTCCTACCACCTAAACTCAAATCCTCAGTTCATTCTCAGGACACAAAAGCGACCTGGAGAAGGAACAATAAGAAAAGATTCTAGCATGTTTCATGGATGGTCTCCAAATAATCTCCACGCGGAACCGCCCAGGGTTCCCGCAGGGAAGGAGGGAAGACCAAAACAGATTTTATTTTTAGTGTAGAGCTGGAAAGAGAAGGAATCCATTTACTGTTCAAGGATCTGGTGGCATATGCCGGAGCAAAGGTGGCTTGACGAAGCCAGAACTAACCAAAAAAAAGTATGAGTTGAAGGGCGATCAAAGATTACAGCCGAACAGTGTCCAAGTTCTATTTAGAAAAACAACCCCAGCATGACACGGGAAGGGACTGGGCTGACGGAATTTGACCGTTTACACTAAAATTCCAATTCAAAGTGGTGGAATATCCATCGAGTACCCATCCCTCCAGCAAAAGAGATAGGCCCTCCCTCTCTAGCTAAAGCGGGCGGCATATCGGCGATAGAAGGATAGCAGAGGGGAGAGAAGCCGAACAGGGAAGCTGAAAAGGAATCCTAAGGCGATGGAGGTTTTAGGAAGCCAATGTTGCTGACTGTAATTAATGACGAGGCTGAGAGAAGACAGACACCCAGTTCAGCTATCATACACAGCCCGAGCGATTTTGCTTCAATGTTACACCTATCAACCAGCGTCCACGGAAGGAAGGAAAGCTTAGAATGCCTCCGCTAAGCAGTGCTCAGGAGCACCGGCACATGACTCGACATGGACTTTGCGGTCCCCACCGTGCTCATTCGCTCCACGCGCATTAGGCACTCCTAGGCACCTCTGTTGCGGCGACGGAATCCCTTGGCATTCCATCACTTATTGTTTCACTATGACATTAACGACAAGCGGAAGATGAAATGACAAGCCGTTGCTCCCGAAAACCGTACACGTGAGTTAGCTGGCGTGCCAAAACGCTTGTGCTAATTACATACAACAGTGAGACATACACCAGAGGTACCCCCCCCCCAGTATCACAAAAGTACGGCGAACCAATAGAATACACAGCTTTTCCATAGGCAGAAAAGGAGGAAGGACGGGTAAGCAAGCGTGACTAGAGCGCGAAGACGTGCACGGACAACTCAGTTAGACGGATGGAAGCGGTAACTTCCCTCATGCACCATGTTCGTCTACAAGGACGGACACCATTTCAGCCCTTTTTCTCCAAACACATGTGTACCTGAGCAGCCAGAAGCAAGCTCAGGCCGGAACACTAAAGAAATTGCGCGGTTTCCTGCCGCTAGCGGTAAATTAAATATAGCCACATATAAACGATGAAGGGATGCCATTTAGGGGACTCAGCCCCCTAGTGAGCTATTAAAGCATCGACTGGTTATCTGATAGAAGAATTCCAATAGATCGCATTCGATTCCTTGCTATTTCGAAAAAAAATATGTCTCATGTACTGCTAATGTTTGTGTAAAATATAAAAAAACAAAAGCAAAAACAATTGCGGTTGCGCAGGAGACATAGCGAACCACGGGGGCATTTCAGCCGGTGGCCATTGCTGGTCCGATCGCCAGGCAGGGTTTAAGGTTATGAGGGCCTCATTCTGCCAAACCCAAAAGCCCTGAACGCTGTGTTAGTTGGTTTAAAACAGCACAATGTCACTGCAGCCTTGGGAGTTCTTGCATGTCAGGTGGAGGTGGTGCGCGATTTGCATTTTGATGCTGATCAGAACTCCCCCATGTGGCTTTTTGGCATTCACGTGTAAAATCAGCACAGAAAGAAGAGAGCGGCTCTCTGCCCTCAAGTTGGTGGAGATGGAAAGACGTCACTTAGGAAGATTGGCTACTGCTGCAATGCGTCCATCACGACTGTACAAAAGACATTGCGCACTGAGTGACATAGAAGGCACATGTCTGGCTTATTTGCTATGTGTATGATTGTAGAAAGCTCCATTGCCACACAGAATCAAATCCCAAAGAGGGGAACATCTTCTCCAGTCCATAGGCGACTAATGGGCAGAAACGCTCCGCCAAAATTATGGGCAACAGCATAATTTTGGCATAATGGTGCGATTAAGCAGCCTCAGAGGCATCCATGCATGCTGCCCCTGCTGTTTCCTGTCCATTTCCGTGGTGTTTCCATCCTTTTCTGAGGTTCCCAGGTGTTTGGCCAAGCTTCCCTGTGCAGAGCCTTGGTCCCCTTGAAAAATGCTCGAGTCTCCCATTGACTTCAATGGGGCTCGTTATTCGAGATGAGCACTCGAGCATCGGGAAAAGTTCATCTCGAATAACGAGTACCCGAGCGTTTTAGTGCTCGCTCATCTCTAATTGTAACGTTCTTCAGGAACGCAGAGGTGGTCAGAAGTATCCTAAACCCAAGACAAATAAATCTTTAAATACATAAGTGTTTGGACTTACCTGCCCTCAGAAGATTCGATTACTTTCTGTATATCTCTAGTTGGTGAAGCACAGTATAGTCTAATTGCATTCAGGGCAGTATCATCTCTGTTGGATCCAAGTGGACGTTCCACCTAAAAACAAGGACATTTTGATGGTCAAACCTTTGTTGATTTACACTTTGCAACATAGACCCCAATTTGTTCAGAATCTGTGTTCTAGAGAAGCTGTTATCCAAGTGACAGGTGATAAAGGGATCCCCACTGAGGCTTCTCCCCACCACCACTATCCACTCCTCTCATCAGATTTCTGTTATAATACTTTAACCTTAATCTGAATCCTCTCGCTACAGTCCCAGGTGGACACCACTGCTCAGATCCCCAGTAACCCCAAGGACCACCGTTGCGAACTGAAATCCATTGTCCTGTGGTAATTGTTGCCTGGATCAGTAATGATATTAGGACGGCAGAGAACATCTTCTGAAGTTGAACTTTGGATCTGCTCCGACAGCTAAAGGTGAATGGAGTCTCCTTCTGAATTTGTGTCCTAAATATATAGCCGAGATTTATTTACCTTCCTTTAGACATCCTCTTACCAGAAATACTTGTTTTACTAATTATTAACCTAATGTATACAGAATATTGATCTTTGTAGGGGGGGGGGATAAACAAGAAAAACTAAACTTCAGTGGAAGTTCACATATTCCTGTTTTTTGCTCATTTCTCATGTAAAGATTACACAATCACAAAACTTCCAGTTACCCAACACGTCAGGATAATACACAAGCAGAGACGGAGGGAAAGGGAAAAAGGTTCTATATGTTTTCTACCAAAAAGTATTTAAAAAGTCACATTTCCCTCGATGCACATTTTTTCCATCCATGATACGGCCGTGGCTTTTGCTCATGGCTCCATGTATTGCTATGGGCTAGAGATGAGCGAGCACTAAAATGCTCGGGTACTTGTTATTCGAGACAAACTTTTCCCGATGCTCGAGTGCTCGTCTCGAATAACGAGCCCCCGGTATGTCGTGCCATGACACTCTTAGCCTGCGCTGCCTTCTGCATGCCGTCCCTATAGTGTCAGGGTCAATTATTGAGTGTTTTAGATGCTATCTAGCCTATTCGTGTCACTCTGTCATGCCATCGGTTGCCCATTAATTTTTGGCACACCGTGGCTTTTGCTCATGGCTCCATGTATTGCTATGGGCTCATAGACACCGCTGATGACTCCTCAGAGAAGAATGGAGATGACCAGCACAAGCGATGCTCAGGTGTGGTGCTGCTTGTGAGAGAAAGCAGCCATGTTTATCCACCTTGAGACAAACCTTTTCTTCCTCTACCGTTTCTTACAGTCCCTCCTCTGTTATCCATAATAGGAAACAACAATCTCCATCAAGTCATCCTGGTGTCCTCCAACACTTCACCGTGGCTTTTGCTCATGGCTCCATGTATTGCTATGGGCTCATAGACACCGCTGATGACTCCTCAGAGAAGAATGGAGATGACCAGCACAAGCGATGCTCAGGTGTGGTGCTGCTTGTGAGAGAAAGCAGCCATGTTTATCCACCTTGAGACAAACCTTTTCTTCCTCTACCGTTTCTTACAGTCCCTCCTCTGTTATCCATAATAGGAAACAACAATCTCCATCAAGTCATCCTGGTGTCCTCCAACACTTCAGAAACAACAATCTCCATCAAGTCATCCTGGTGTCCTCCAACACTTCAATGTAGACCTGGCCATGCTGCTTGTAGAACCTTAGACAACATATGGCACATGCTGGGATGTGATGGAGGACATCTGGCCACCACTGTTCCTTAAAATCTCAAATAAAGGCGTTTCTGCCCATTATACTCCTATCGATGTTATACCCTAGGGCTGAGTCCCTAAATGGCATCTCTCGTTTAAATGTGGGCTATATTTAATTTACCCTAGCCAGGAAAACCCCAATTTCTTAGTGTTCCCCTGAGCTGCTCTTTCAGGTACCATTGTGTTAGGGAAAAAGGCTGAAAAATGGTGTCCCTATCCTGTGAAGAGACGTGGTGCATGAGGAAACCCTTCCATCTCCTGAACAGTTTCCCCGTCAGCTTGGACTTAGCCCTCTCTGCTTCCAGTTTCTCCAGATGGAAAAGCTGTGTCATTTGTTTCAGTACTTTGGATACTGGGGGGGGACCTCGGGTGTAGCCACTGTTGTAGTAAGCACCGTTTTGCCACCAAGCTAACTACGTGAAACCTCTCTGCTTCCAGTTTCTCCAGATGGAAAAGCTGTGTCATTTGTTCCAGTACTTTGGATACTGGGGGGGGACCTCGGGTGTAGTCACTGTTGTAGTAAGCACCGTTTTGCCACCAAGCTAACTACGTGAAAAGGGTATGAATAATGGGAATATTCCCTATCTTGGGGATGATGTAGCCCACACTGAAACGAGAGATGCCATTTAGGGACTCAGCCCTAGGGTATAACATCGACTGTATCTGATTAGAAGAATTCTCAATAGTCGCTTCTGTATTTGTGTATACATTTCCTATCTGTGTATAACAAATTTATTAACTAACTTCCTGACCTTCGTGGAACTGCTGTGGTTGACCATTTTGGTATATGTAACAATCCGCCTGCGTGCCGAGTCCATGTTAATGTAAATGTTTGTGTAAAAATATATTAAAAAAAAAAACAATAATTGGGTGCAGGAACATGCGCCACGGCTATTTCAGCCGGTGCCAGCATCGCAGGTGTTATCGCCAGGTGTTTGGTTACAGGTACCACATTCTGCAAACCCAAAGCTGGAACGTGTGCGCTGATTAAAAACACTAACTGCCATTGTCCAGTTGTAGTTGGTGAGTGATTAGCAGCTTGATGCTGATCAGAACCTCCACCATGTGGCTTCTCGGGCCGGGCGCATCAAGTGTAAAAAAGCACAGAAGAAGTAGTGGCCCTCTGCCCTCACGTTGGTGGAGATGGAAAGATGACAATTAGGAAATACTTGGCTTACTGCAGCAATGCTTCATCACTCCGATTACACAAGACATTGGCCCTGAGTGACATAGAAGGCACATGTTGGCTTATTTGCTATATGTATGAATTGTAGAAAGCTCCATGCCACACAGCATCAATCCCAAAGAGTGGAGCATCTTCTCCAATCCATAGGAGTATAATGGTCAGAAAAGCCTTTATTTGAGATTTTAAGGAATAGTGGTGGCCAGATGTCCTCCATCACATCCGAGCATGTGCCATATGTTGTCTATGGTTCTACAAGCAGCTTCACCAGGATGACTTGATGGAGATTGTTGTTTCCTATTATGGATAACAGAGGAGGGACTGTAAGAAACGGTAGAGGAAGAAAAGGGTTGTCTCAAGGTGGATAAACATGGCTGCTTTCACCTGACCATAGCTTGTGCTGGTCATCTCCATTCTTCTCTGAGGAGTCATCAGCTGTGTCTATGAGCCCATAGCAATACCTGGAGCCATGAGCAAAGCCACGGACTTATCACATGTGGAATAAATGTGTATCGGGGGTAAATGTAACCTTTTTTAATATAATTTGGTAGAAAACATATAGAACCTTTCTCCCTTTCCCTCCGGCTCTGCTTGTGTATTATTCTGACGTGTTGGGTAACTGGAAGCTTTGTGATTGTGTAATATTTACATGAGAAATAAGCAAAAAACAGGAATATGTGAACTTCCTCCGAAGTTTAGTTTTTCTTGTTAATTCCCCCCCCCCCTACAAAAATCAATATTCTGTATAAATTAGGTTAATAATTAATATTACAAGTATTTCTGGTAAGATGTGGACGTTGAGGGCTTGGGCGTGTGGGTGGGTTGCGCTATACTAACTTTTGCGCTCCAGCGTCTGGGGTATGGAGAGCTGAACGCTGCGCATGGAGACATTGGTGGATGCTGTGGATGATCATGGAGGCGAAGATGTGGTTTTCGCACGGGAGGTGTTTGTGCCGGGGTCCTCGGCAGGGGGCTGACTAGCAGAGGCAGCAGATAACAGCGGGGAAGGAGCAGTGGTGTGCCCGGCTGGAGGTGAACGGGCTTGGTGCCATTGAGTGGGGTGTTTAGCATTCATATGCCTGCGCATACTGGTGGTAGTTAAGCTAGTAGTGGAGGAGCCCCTGCTGATCTTGGTGTGGCACAGGTTGCACACCACAGTCCGTCGGTCATCCGGTGTTTCGTTAAAGAACCTCCAGACTTCTGAAAATCTAGCCCTCGCCACGGGAGCTTGACTACATGAAACATTTGGCGCTGATGCACCAGCTCTGTCCCTACCTCTCCGTCTGGCCCCACCACTGCCTCTTCCAACCTGTTCTCGTTGAGGACTCGCCTCCGTCTCAGAAGCACTGTGTTCACCCGGCCTATCAACCCAGCTTGGGTCTGTCACCTCATCATCCTCCGATCCCTCAGTCTGCTCCCCCCTCGGACTTCCTGCCCTGACAACAACTTCACCACTGTCTGACAACCGTGTCTCCTCATTGTCTGACACCTCTTTACACACTTCTTCCACTACGTCAACAATGTCATCATCACCCACAGACTGCGACCGGTGGAAAACATGGGCATCGGAAAAGAGCTCAGCAGCAACCGGACAAGTGGTTTGTGACTCTGGAAAGGGTCCAGAAAACAGTTCCTCAGAGTACGCCGGTTCAAATGCCAAATTTTCCTGGGAGGGGACAGACTGGGGGGAAGGAGGCTGAGGTGGAGGAGCTGGAGGAGTGCTGATTTCGATGACATGGGTGGACTGCATGGAAAACTGACTAGTAGACAAATGGCTAGAAGCATTGTCCGCAATCCACGACAACACCTGTTCGCATTGTTCTGGCCTCAACAGTGCTCTACCACGAGTCCCATCAACTTGAGACATGAACCTAGGGAGTGTAGCTCTGCGGCGTTCCCCTGCTCCCTCATCAGCAGGTGGTGTCTCACCCCGCCCAGGACCACGCCCTCTGACCCCTGCAGTAGTTGGACGCCCACGTCCATGCCCTCGTCCTCTACCCCTAGCCCTCGGGTTCAACATTTTCAAAATTAAAGTGTAAACTGAAATTTTTTTGGATTTTTTTGTGTGTGTTTTTTTTTTACAAAACGATGCTATCCTATTGCTATGGCTAGTTTCTAACCTACACAACTGGATTTTGTGCTGTGCCTGATGACTTTGAGGTATAAAAAAAAATTAAAGTAAAAAATTAAATCAGCAGACTGTGCCTAATTCAATCAAACTCCTAATAAATTGTCCCACTTAGGTGTTTGAGATGTGTGTGTCACTAAGAGCTGAATATAACGTTTGCAAGTCTCCCTGCAAATTCCTCACAATATGGTACTAGCTGCATTACTAGTGCCAGCAAGGCCAGCCACAAGCAAATCAACAAAAAAAATAAAATATAACGTTATTGTAGCCCTAACAAGGGCTGTTGGGTTCTTGTAGAATCACTCCTGCCTAACACTATTCTAATATAACACCCTAACGCTATCCCTGACCAGCAGCAGCTCTCTCCTTAGCGGCATCCAGACAGAGAATGATCCGAGCAGCGCGGGCAGGGGCTAGTTTATTCCAGGGTCACCTGATCAGGCCAGCCAACCACTGCTATTGACGTGTAAGGGTACGACGTCATGCTGGGTGGAGTGCAGTCTCCTGGCTTGTGATTGGCTCTGTTTCTGGCCGCCAAAAATCAAAACGGCGGGAGATGCCATTTTCTCGAGCTGGTGAAGTATTCGTCCGAGCAACGAGCAGTTACGAGTACGCTAATGCTTGAATGAGCATCAAGCTCGGACGAGTGTGTTCGCTCATCTCTACTATGGGCTCATAGACACAGCTGATGACTCCTCAGAGAAGAATGGAGATGGCCAACACAAGCGATGCTCAGGTGCGGTGCTGCTTGTGAAAGAGAGCAGCCATGTTTATCAACCTTGAGACAACCCTTGTCTTCCTCCACCGTTTCTTACAGTCCCTCCACTGTTATCGATAATAGGAAACAACAATCTCCATCAAGTCATCCTGGTGTCTTCCAACACTTCAATAAAGACCTGGCCATGCTGCTTGTAGAATCTTAGACAACATATGGCACATGTTCAGATGTGATGGAGGACATCTGGCCACCGCTATTCCTTAAAATCTCAAATAAAGGTGTTTCTGCCCAATAGAGTGCAGAGGGTGTCGGCAGTAATTCTGCATTGACGTCACTGATCATTTTGCCCTTCTTGTCATCAGTCAGTGTCCTCTTTTAATCGGTCATTAATCCATCAGTATTGCTAAAGCCAAAAACAAACAGGAGTTGATCCAAAACAGAGATGACCCGTAAATGGAATACTTGCATGTCCTCTGTGTTCTGTATCCACTGCTGCTTTTGTCTTTCAATCCTGAAGCTTTTTATTCCTTCTGACGAATGAAGGGAAAATCCAAACATAGTGGCAACATCATTGAGTGGTGGAGGGTGAAAACAGCATTATGGAAATCACAGGGTGTTCCAGGGAGACAGCGGTCAGTTGGCAGCAGCATGAGTAGGCTGCAGAGCGGCACAACGACAAATTATTATGGTGGCAGCAACATGGTAGGCCAAAGTGTGGAGGTGGCGGCAGCAGCAGCAGTAGGTCAGAGAGTGGCACAATAACAGTGTGTGTAGTTGTTTGGCAGCAGTAGCAGCAGCATGAGGCCAGAGAGTGGCACAATGACAAATTCTGGAGGTGGCAACAACATGGTAGGCCACAGAGTCGCACAATGACAAAGTTTGGAGGTGGTGGCAGCAGCAGCAGTAGGTCAGAGAGTGGCACAATCACAGTGTGTGTAGTTGGGTGGCAGCAGTAGCAGCATTAGGCCAGAGAGTGGCACAATGACAAATTCTGGTGGTGGCAGCAACATGATAGGCCACAGTGTGGCAAAACGACAGAGTTTGGAGTCGCTGGCAGCAGTAGCAGCAGCAGGAGGTCAGAAAGTGGCACAGGTGGAGGTGGGTGACAATTTCAGTCCCTGGTAAAGATGGTGGTTGGCAGATGGAGCAACTGGCAGCAGATGTGTGGCATCAGGCGGGTGGCAGCATCAGAATAGTGGCTTAGGGAGGTAGTTAGAATCCAGACTCATTTTTCAACATTTGGGGGAGGCGTCATCGTTGATCTAATCTGATTTAGAAGGCATTGGTGTGTATAAATCCTGGCTGATCCACGCCTGATTCACCTTGACAAAGGTCAGTCTCTCCACATTACGGACAAGCGGGTTCTCCTTGGGGTAACGATGGCCCCCGCCGCAATGAACACCCGCTATGATGCCACACTACTTGCCGGGCAGGACAGCTTCTCTACTGCAAACTCCGCAAGTTGCGGCACACATCAAATTTGGCTGCCCAGAAGTGCAGGGGATCCTCTACCTGGGGTGGTAGATTGCTCTCCAAGTAGGCCACCACCTACTGGTGGTGGATCTGCTCCATGTCCTGCTACTGAGGTCTGAGGGGCTCCAGGCTCCTTTATCACCTAGGGAACCCAGAGGCCCTTAGGCTCATTTGCATAATTATACCTTTTATTGGGAAAACAAGAACATAAGAAGCTAAAAGAAGAGCAGATCCTGCCAGAGGGAGCGCACACCAGTATGTCAGTGTGCTGGATGTACAATCCTTCATCTAGGTGGTAGATTTCCTTTAAGGTATGAACTGTACCAAATATAACAACACAAATTAGAATTTAATATGAGAAAATCAGAAGCAAAATATTATTGGCAGGGAAATAGGATGGAGTGACTATTAGAAAACTAAATTAAAAATAGCAAATTCAAACCAAAAAGACCATAAATATTTGACAAAAATAATCATAAAATCCTGCACCGCCCAGCTATTGCCTATACCTATGCAGATTACGATGAAAAACTCATTACATAACCTAGAAGATGATGCTCACGCCCCTCAGCCAACACATGAGTCACACATTTTGGGTCTTCAAATCTTGTATATGTTTAATAAATAACATTAAAAAAATGTCTTGGATATAGAATGAATATTATACCCTGGTAAACTGGGAAATTTTGCAGTCCATGACACTGGATTTCTCATTAGATTTCACAACTGAATGGAAGATTTTCACAGGAAATTTGGGTCCTGACCTTAAAAACCTGGTTCAGTCACACGAGAGCCAGGAAAAAAGTCAGAACAGATGGATTTTCCAAACTTTTCCAAAATGTAGAAGTTGGCCTTATGAATTGATTGCTACGCTTCCTGAAAAGTCTTACTTCCCTGAATTTTACCTTGAGTTACATTTTACTGAATAATTTATCTTCTCTTGTGTAAGGGAACCTGCCGCCAGAACACTGGTTTTAGCTTCTCCAACGTCCCCACAAAAAATACCAAGTAGATCCAAAAACAGTTTTTATCAGATTTCTGGCTTTTTTCTTTGAAACAATAACTTTAATAAAACTTTACCTGGCTCCCTACCTGGTTGTCCCCTGGGTGTGGCCATCCTTGCTCAAAGTAAGCGCCCCCCTCCACAAACAGCTCGTCTTCCTGGATTTTGAATTTTAAAAACCCTCCCACCTCCCCCGGCTACATTGCTTCTTCCCCACCGACAAATATGAAGTGCAAGAGAAAAAATTATAATGTATATTATGTATATTTGCAGATATATATAAAATCCCAATTCAATGAAGCAGAGGGGTGCAGGTGTAAGAATACAGGTTAGGTCCTTTTCACACTGGGGTTGTGGGGACGTTCTGTGTATAAACCCAAGGGATATACGTCACTATAGACGCCTACAGCGCCCGTGCGTCAATGCATGGCTCTATTGCCGGCTCTCTTGATGATGTCATCACATTGCGTCTTCCGACAATAGAGCCGTGCATTAATGCGGAGGTGAAGGAAGAGAAAACAGCAACAGGGGAACGGGGAAGGTGAGCATTGGAATGTTGTTGTTTTTTTTAGTTTTGCTGGGAAAGGGGACGTAGGAAGCAAGGAGTGGGGGTAGCTACAGGAAAGGGGACATTGAAGGAGGGGGCGGTTACAGAAAATGGAACATTGGAATGGGGCAGCTAAAGGAAAGAGGACATTGGAACTGGGGAGAGGGCAACTACAGGAAAGAGGACAAAGGAAGCAGGGAAAGCATCAAACAGGAAAAGGGACAGTATAAGTGGGGGGTCTCTCTAGGAGATGGCACAATATAAGCTAGGCACACAGGGAGTCACGATGGGGAGTGCCAACATACATTTTTGGCTAGACCCCAGATGCCATCCCACTGGTCACTGGGGAAAAATTTATGCTCACAGCCGGTCCCTGGCAAAAAAAACCTCCACCATGTGGCTTCTCGAGCCGTGCGCATCAAGTACAAAATAACACAGAAGAAGTAGTGGCCCTCTGCCCTCATCATGTTGGTGGAGATGAATACATGGTGGAAATGGAAATTTGCAAATTGGAGTCAACAGCACCCGGGCTTACTGCAGCAATGCTTCGTCACTCCTGTCACACAAGACATTGGCCCTGAGTGACATAGAAGGCACATGTTGGCTTATTTTCTATGTGTATGAATTGTAGAAAGTTCCATGCCACACAGCATCAATCCCAAAGAGTGGAGCATCTTCTCCAATCCATAGGAGTATAATGGGCAGAAACGCCTTTATTTGAGATTTTAAGGAATAGTGGTGGCCAGATGTCCTCCATCACATCCGAGCATGTGCCATATGTTGTCTAAGGTTCTACAAGCAGCATGGCCAGGTCTACATTGAAGTGTTGGAGGACACCAGGATGACTTGATGGAGATTGTTGTGGATAAACATGGCTGCTTTCTCTCACAAGTAGCACCGCACCTGAGCATCGCTTGTGCTGGTCATCTCCATTCTTCTCTGAGGAGTCATCAGCTGTGTCTATGAGCCCATAGCAATACATGGAGCCATGAGCAAAAGCCACGGCCGTATCACAGGTGGAAAAAATGTGCATCGGGGTAAATGTGACTTTCTTTAATATTATTTGGTAGAAAACATATAGAACCTTTTTCCCTTTCCCTCCGGCTCTGCTTGTGTATTATCCTGACGTGTTGGGTAACTGGAAGCTTTGTGATTGTGTAATCTTTACATGAGAAATAAGCAAAAAACAGGAATATGTGAACTTCCACTGAAGTTTAGTTTTTCTTGTTAATCCCCCCCCCCTACAAAAATCTATTTTCTGTATACATTAGGTTAATAATTAATATTACAAGTATTTCTGGTAAGAGGATGTCTAAAAAAAGGTAAAAAAATCTCGGCTATATATTTAGGACACAAATTCAGAAGGAGACTCCATTCACCTTTAGCTGTCGGAGCTGATCCAAAGTTCAACTTCAGAAGATGTTCTCTGCCGTCCTAATATCATTACTGATCCAGGCAACAATTACCACAGGACAATGGATTTCAGTTAGCAACGGTGGTCCTTGGGGTGACTGGGGATCTCGGCAGTGGTGTCCACCTAGGACTGTAGCGAGAGGATTCAGCTTACGGGTAAAGTATTATAACAGAAATCTGATGAGAGGAGTGGATAGTGGTGGTGGGGAGAAGCCGCAGTGGGGATCCCTCTATCACCTATAACTTGGTAACGTCTCAGCTTCTCTAGAACACAGATTCTGAACAAATTGGGGTCTATGTTGCAAAGTGTAAATCAACAAAGGTTTGACCATCACAATGTCCTTGATTTTAGGTGGAACGTCCACTTGGATCTGACGGAGATGATACTGCCCTGAATGCAATTAGACTCTACTGTGCTTCACCATCAACTAGAGATACACAGGAAACAATCACATCTTCCGAGAGCAGGTAAGTCCAAACACTTAAGTATTTTAAGATTTATTTGTTTTGGGTTTAGGATACTTCTGACCACCTCTGTGTTCCTGAAGAACGTTTCCATATGAGGCGGGTCCTGATAGGGTCCTACTAGGATAACTGTCTTATTATTATTGCAACAGGGTATCACTTAGACTCCGGTCCCAGGAGTCGACTTACGTCATAGTCCACGGTGGTCCAGTGATACCAGTACCCCTGGTGCTGGACACCCAGCCAATTCTATGGACTCACAAAGACGTCCATGGGACTGTTGTTTGTGTCCTAAAAAATTGCACTTATCATCAGCAGATAACCTGAGAAATAGTAAAATGTCATCTTCTGTAACTCATAATGAGCAAGTGCAATACTGCAGAATGAGGCAAAGTGTTTCCAACCTTCTCCTTCTGCTCACCTACCTTAGATGTTCTCTGACAGCCGCTGTTAGTCAATTCTTATGTTTAAAAAATGTCTTGTATGACAAATAACCTTATCTTTGGTCTGTCTTTGCAGTTGGGGCGACTGGACTCCTGTTTCTTGGTGTCCCAGTGGACATCTCATGAGCTTCGCATTGCAAGTGGAGCCAAAACAGGGCGATGGAGACGACACAGCAGCCAACAACATCATGATGCAGTGTTCAGACCACACTGTTCTTACAGGAAAAGGGGGCTACTGGGGAACTTTTGGCAGCTGGAGTTGGACTTGCCCTTCTGGGATCTGCGGTATCCAAACCAGAGTGGAAGGAAAACAAGGGCGCGGAGATGACACCGCTCTCAATGATGTCAAGTTTGGATGTTGTTGAACCATAAAAGAACTCAATAAAGTTTAAACTTAAAGTGAAACTTTGTGTCTTCTGAGATGTCCACATGGTAGTAAATAATCCAATTTCTATTCGTTATGAACTTGTGTTAAGACCCGACCATATGCTTCATTATAATTGTGTAAGATACGGACTCCTCTGTCTCCTCTGACTGAAGATATTGTGGGAGGAGATCAGGAGACCCTCTTGTCTCACAATAAATGAAACCGCAATGAAAGGAGGTTGCTATGGACTATGGACCATGTCTCATATATATTATGTTATATTATATTATATATGTTATGTCCACATTTTCATTTGAAAATATATGTACAAACATTAGTTGTAAAACAATTAATGTTTATCAATATGACGTATTTGCCACAATTTGCCTTAAGGTGCATTATGACAGTGTTTCCCAACCGATGGGTGGGTGAGTATTGAATCAGGTGCTCCACGGCCCGGTCTTGGGTCCCCGGCAAGCTCAGTGTAAAAAAATATCCAATACTCACCTTCCTCGTTCCCCTTTGAGGTATACATAGTCCCAGTCCCGCCAACTCCAGAACCGCCGGTCTCGCAGCTACTATTGACGGAGTTGGGTGCTCAGGAGCGGCTAGAGCGCAGGTATCACACACAGCGCAGTCTGCAGGGTAAGTCAGCAGCCTGGGCTACACTGCACACATGTCATGTATGGAAGCATCCCATGCAGCCGTGTGCCGTCTGAAGTACCCTTTGTGTGCCAGAGAGCTGCGTGCACTTCATGTAATGTAAGATGTTTCTATTTTTATGGGCACATTTTGCTTAATTTTCACCTATTTAGCACAATTACAGTCCTCTTCTGCACATATTGGGGGTCATGAACTTACCCGGTCATGTTGTGATTAGAGATGAGCGAGCACTAAAATGCTCGGGTACTCGTTATTCGAGACGAACTTTTCCCGATGCCTCGGTGCTTTGTCTCGAAATAACGAGCCCCATTGGAAGGTCAATAGGAGATCTCGAGCATTTTAGAGGGGACCAAGGCTCGTGCCACAGGGGACGCTTGGGCCAACACCTGAACTCGGAAATGAAGGTGTAAACAGCCATCGGTACAACGAGTGGACAGGAATTCAGAGGGCAGATGCATGGGATTGCGCTCTGAGGCTGCTTTAATTCACGCACATTAATGCCAAAATTATGGGCATACGACATGGGCCATGACGACTTGACCGCACCTATGGAATGCTGTTAGATAGGCGTATCTACAACACCAAGTGACATTACCCTGACACTAGGGGGACGGCATGCATTGACTGAGCTAGGCGGAGCGGCAGGCTACTAAGAGTGGCATGGCGACATACCCTCCAATGGACTCATGGGCATTTCATAACCAACTGGGTAGCATAGAGGACCAAAGGAGGTGATTTCCTAGTGAGACACATAGGTTTGACGGTTTTTAGTGAGAACATACACTCGGGCTTGCAGTGATCATTAGTGACCTAAGTTCCATAAAGATCTGGTGGAACACCCGAACAATGAGCCTGACACAGCGTTTTTGTGACTAATTGGGGACGACATTTGTGGGAGGCCATCATCTGGAGGACGGAGTTCGATGACTTAAGAGCGACATTAGTTTATGGGGGCATAACCTTATTTGCGCTTGCATTCGATTGCATACTTCTAGGTACTTCCAGCAGTGGCGAGACAGATGGGCGAGTTCTCACTATGTATCTTGGTGCAAAGCCCAATGTCCACTGAAATTTCTGCCCTGACACGCGTCTGCTTGATAAGGGGCTGATTGACTGCATATCCTTCTCTGATCTCCAGCGTCTGGGGTATAGAGGAGTTCGAAGTGAGACATTTGGGTGTTATGAGCTGCGAGGATCGTGAGGCAGAGAAATGGAAAGGAAACACAGCGGGCAGCTGGCAGATGCCTACTTAGGTGGCCTGAATCATTGGGATGGAGAGTGCGTGGAATCCATCTCTATCAGGCGTAAGACTGTTGTTGCACGTCCACGCCGCATGTCTCTGGCTCCTCCTCACCAAAATGGGCCTGGGGGCCAAAAGCGCTTTACTTTGAAATCACAAAATTTTAATTGTTGTTTTTTATATTTTCAAAGCAGGACCGGGTCTGTTTGAATATTTCCTCTGGAATAAAGGAATAGACATAGTTTCGGTTCTATTTTTAACTTGTTTGTTACGGAATGGATCCATGATTTAAGAGCAACCAGTATGGGGCATCCATATGCGTCCTGCTGAGTTGATATGTCAACTTCAGTGGTCTCCCAGCATTGCTGGAAGTGGCCCGATGTCATCTCCATATATTGGTGAAACTCTGTCTGTCGTCTGTGAGCGCGAAATTGCTCGTTTGATGATTTTGGAAAACGTGCTGTGAAGCGATGATATGGAGGACAGAATTAATATGTTGCACTAGAACTATATAGATCTCAATTGTGCTAGCAGTTTAAACTATTGTTGAGTTGGATCTTGTAGCATGGAGCTGGTCGGGCCCGCTTCCAGGAGAGCTTTCGCAATGCCAAGCGCCCGTCTCTAGCTACTCCCAAACAGCCACTCTAAGAAACTTTTGTATAACGTCCAAGTTAGTAGTAGCGTTCTTATAGTTTTGGATATGGCGGTGAGGGGAATGGTAACAACTGATGCGCAAGAGCGATCTGAAATAATATCGGGAAATGATAGAAAGTTTGCCTAGTATATTTTGGTGGAGTACACAGCACCCTGGTGTCGCGCGACAAGTATAACAAGTTTATGTGGAATCATGAAAAACAACCCAACAATATCTTGCTCTGACACAGTTGTTGATACGGGACCCAGACATGTATGGAGTCAGCTATATGACGACTTCTGGTAGGCAGAGGCAGCATGTATGTGCGATGAGAACTGTGGGTGATCCTTGGTAGGAATGCGAGACAGTCGTGTGAGCCAGCGAAAACAGACGACATGTGGAGGTGCTATGGAGACAATTTAATTGGCAGCATAGATATGTCCTGTATGTGGCAGTCCAAAAGTTTTAAAACCAGATGGAGCAGGTAGGTGGCCCTCCAGAAAATTAAATAGATTGGTGCCCTGTATGTGGCACTCCCAAAAATTCAATTTAAAACAATAGAGGACCCCGGGTAGGTGGTCCCTCAGAAAACTGGAAATACATAGGGAGTGCTACAGCTAATAGCCCGTGTTCCTATGCTCTTCAGATTACAAAGCAGGAGTGAGGAGAAGAGGACAATATGGAGGAGGTAGTGGCATTGTACTTAATTCAGGTTGAGCTTTCTTTCCCCTGGTGGAATGCAAAATCCGGAATCGAATCCAGTAGCTTGTATTTATCGGTTGAAGCGTCAACCTGTCAGCGCTGTCCAGTCGGCACGCGTGTAAGCTTATCGGATGATGGATGCCACCAGTCTGCACTTTGAACTTGTGTTAAGACCCGACCATATGCTTCATTATAATTGGTAAGATCCGGACTCCTCTGTCTCCTCTGACTCAAGATATTGTGGGAGGAGATCAGGAGACCCTCTTGTCTCATAATAAATGAAACCGCAATGAAAGGAGGTTGCTATGGACTATGGACCATGTCTCATATATATTATGTTATATTATATTATGTATGTTATGTGCAAATTTTCATTTGAAAATATATGTACAAACATTAGTTGTAAAATAATTAATGTTTATCAATATGACGTATTTGCCACAATTTGCCTTAAGGTGCATTATGACAGTGTTTGCCAACCGATGGGTGGGTGAGCATTGAAATTTTTATTTTCCACCGAGTTTGGCCGGGGCCCAGGATCAGGTGCTCCACGGCCCGGTCTTGGGTCCCCACCAAGCTCAGTGTAAAAAAATATCCAATGCTCACCTTCCTGGTTCCCCTTTGAGGTACACATAGTCCCAGTCCCGCCGACTCCAGAACCGCCGGTCTCGCAGCTACTATTGACGGAGTTGGGGGCTCAGGAGCGGCTAGAGCGCAGGTACCGCACACAGCGCAGTCTGCAGGGTAAGTCACCAGCCTGGGCTACACTGCACACATGTCATGTATGGAAGCATCCCATGCAGCCATGTGCCGTCTGAAGTACCCTTTGTGTGCCAGAGAGCTGCGTGCACTTCATGTCATGTAAGATGTTTCTATTTTTATGGGCACATTTTGCAGAATTTTCACCTATTTAGCACAATTACAGTCCTCTTCTGCACATGATGTGTACACCCGAGCTCCCAGGAGACAACTGCATTCTGTCACCCAGATGAGTCTATAAGGTGTCACCCCTACAGTATAGCTTTCTGATCTAGCAGGAGCTTCACTTTATAATGAAAAATATGTAATGTATATTATGTATATCAGGCGTGGATTGGCCAGGATTTCAACACACCAATGCCTTATGTATCAGATTAGATCACCCATGACGTCTCTTCCAAACATTGAGAAATGAGTCTGGGTTCTAACTACCTGCCTCAGCCACTATTCTGAAGCTGCCACCCGCCTGATGCCACACATCTGCTGCCAGTTGCTCCATCTGCCTCCCACCATCTTTACCAGGGACTGGAATTGTCACCCACCTCCACACTATATCATTGTGCCACTCTGTCGTGTATAATGTTGCTGCCACCTCCATAATTTGTCAATGTGCCACTCTGCAGCCTACTCATGCTGCTGCCAACTAACCGCTGTCTCCTTGGAACACCCGGTGATTTCCATAATGCTGTTTTCCCCCTCCACCACTCAACGATGTTGCCACTATGTTTGGTTTTTCCCTTCATTTCATCTTTAAGAAGGAGTGAAAAGCTTCTGGATTGAATCCAAAAGCAGGAGTGGATACAGAACACAGAGGACATGCAAATATCCCATTTACAGGTCATCTCTGTTTGGGATCCCAATGTTATCCGTCAATGCTATTGGGGGTGTTTACTATTTAAATTCTACTGGTAAGCCACCATCATTCCCCAATATACAGTATGAGTTATAAGACCCCTTTAGGATTCAAGTACCTAAAATTTCACCGAATTCTTAAAAAAAAATTGATTTGACCTGAATCAAATGCTGACGAATCACGTTAAAAAAGAATCACATATTTCCTGGCTGCAGAGAGCCTGTAGGGTGTTGTAGAATGTTGTGCCATGCTTAAATATGCATAGGGAGCGTGGTTTGGTCTTCAAACAATGCTGTGTTTTAGTATGACACGCACATGACAGCCGCCGCTCTTAGAATCGCTTCACTCTTCAATTCCATGTGCACTTACATAGGCCAACTTCACCAAATAAGTGAAGCGGGAACACAGCCTGACAAGGTAACGTGTAGAAACCCCCCTAAAGAGTGGAGAGGTTGTAGGCAGTAATTTTGCATTGATGTCACTGATCATTTTGCCCTTCATTTCGTCCGTCAGTGTCCGCTTTCAATCGGTCAATAATCCATCATCAGTATTGCTAAAGCCAAAAACAAACAGGAGTGGATCCAAAACAGAGATGACCAGTAAATGGGTCATGACGATGATGAATCCCCTGCTACACCCGGATCCCAAGTGCAATCGGCTACATCATCATCAATTTGTATTTCCCTGTCACTGCTACTCTCCTCACCGGTGTCAGAATGCACAGCCTGCCTACTGCAGGAAGCAGCGGAAGTCTGCCCCACCTCTTCACTGCCAAGCAGCTGCTGACTGTCCTCAAACACTTCGTCCTCGCTGAATAGTGGCGCTGAGCCCAGACCACCTAGTAGCTTACTGGCTGAGGCTGAGGACAGGTGAGGGCCGCTGACCTGCTCCTGGGCCATGCCAACTAATTGTTGTATCTGATGAACCCACAGACTCTTGGATGGGGTTGTCATATGTTATAATTGAGGAATTGGGTGACCTAGTCAACCAATCAACAACCTTTGGGTTGTTGATCAACACACTGCCGCTAGATGACAATGGCAGTTCTGGCCTCACAGAGTCACCCCTGATGCGACGTCCCCTTACTGTGCTGCCACCTGTCTGCTCCACCTTCCACCTTTCTGTCTGTCATAATGGTTTATAAACTATGTGGATTTGACACTTATTTGTTGCTCTCAACTTTAGTAACAAAAAAGTATTGGAATGTGTGTTATACAGATACCCCACAATGGACAATTTGTAATTGGAGCGAAAATCACTATATAAAGTACGTGGATTTGACACGTAAATTTTGCTCTGAACTTAAGCAAGAAAAAGTATTAGAATTTGCGTCATACAGAACCCCCAAAACAGACAACCTTGGAGCAAAAATCACAACAGCACAGTACAGTAGAAGCAGCTACAGTCTAGGGGTCAGGAACCTTTTTGGCTGAGAGAGCCACGAACGCCACATATTTTAAAATGTTATTCCACAAGAGCCGTACCATATGCATATGCCCCCCAGTAGATAGGTAGTCCCAGTGACACGGGTGCCCCTGCGATCTACATCTCAGACCGCAGGCACACCCAAGCCCCTCTCCATGGCTGCGACCCTTGCCAAGCTCACTCAACTCACCACTTTGCGGCTCCTGTCCCGGCTGGCCAGCGTGCACTTGCAGATTTAAAGGGCCAGTGCGCCGCCCACTTCCCGGGTTCCTATAAAGACCGGTGGCTTTCAGCTTTCCCTGCTGGATCTTAGTGCATGCCCCCCCAGTAGAAAGGCAGCCCCTGCACATGCCCCCCCCCCAGTAGATAAGTAGTCACAGCAAAAAAAAAAAAAGAATATTTAATTACCAGTGCTCCCTGCAGCCATCTCCTCATCGCTCACACGCTCTTCTCTTTGACCTAGGCTTAGACGATGGGGGCGATGGCGCCTGGGTCCTACAAAGGACGTAGGCAGCGTTTACATCACTGCCTGAGTCCAGTGATCAGTATGAGACACACAGCAGCCATCACTATTTATTAAAGATGTGTCTGAGAGCCAGATGCAGCCAATAAAAGAGCCACATCTGGCTCCCTGGCCGTAGGTTCCCTACCCCTGAGCTAGAAGCTACAGGCAGCACATGCAGAGTGAAGTGCCGAGAAAATGGCTGCCTCTTTTATAGTCTGTGTGACATCATATAAGCCTGCCAGTCGCTGATTGGCTTACAGGTCTGCACATGTGATCGGGGGTGTTCCTTTCTCCTTCCCAGAGTTCTCTGCCCCATGTAACACGTTGTACTCGCGCCCATTTTAGTAATAAAGGAGGAAAAAAAACTTTGTTCCCACAAATCAGCATAAACTTCGATTTTGTGACGAATCAAATTTTTCCTAATATTCTAACCGAAGTTAGAATCGTTAGAATCGATTCACCTATCTCTAGTCGCGACCACTCCAGGGCGCCACGAGAATCTCCTCTCCTCCTGCTCTGTGCATATGACTGGAGCTCTGCTACTGTGCAGGGGAGGATCGGCAGAAGCATGACATGAAGCTCCGCCTCTGATTTTGACCAACTTCTCTTGAGGAATTAACCTCTTCCTTGTTGGAGCTCCTTTAGCGGTCGGGCCAGAGTGGCAGGCGATGTGCTGCACACTGAGCACTGCAGGAGAGGAGAATATAGAGGCAGCTATCCTCTGCTCACCTCCCGATGTATAAATGGTTTTTCCTATCTCTGGTGTCCAGGACTGGCTGCATCATTTCTAGCTGTTGTCTGTCTGGGAAGTGCACGTGCATTATCACTGATATGTATGAGATGGGCACGTATGTGTACAACATGTAATGTCTCTGTACATAGGGGGGTGTATAATGTGTGTATTTATGTCATTATGTCTAAGACCCATGAAAAAGATTGTACAGACACTAGTTATTAGCTAATTGGAGGAACTTATTTCCATGGACCAATTTACCCATTTCAGTGACACCATGGCTGCGACCCTTGCCAAGCTCACTCAACTCACCACTTTGCGGCTCCTGTCCCGGCTGGCCAGCGTGCACTTGCAGATTTAAAGGGCCAGTGCGCCGCCCACTTCCCGGGTCCCTATAAAGACTGGTGGCTCCCAGCTTCCCCTGCTGGATCTTAGTGCCTCCTGCCTTTCCAGTAGATAGGCAGCCCCAGCACATGCCCCCCCCCCCCAGCAGAAAGGCAGCCCCTTCCCCCCCCCCCCCCCCAGTAGATAAGTAGTCACAGCAAAAAAAAAAAAAGAATATTTAATTACCAGTGCTCCCTGCAGCCATCTCCTCATCGCTCACACGCTCTTCTCTTTGACCTAGGCTTAGACGATGGGGGCGATGGCGCCTGGGTCCTACAAAGGACGTAGGTGTGTATTATGAGGTTCTGCAGAAGCTGAGGTGTGTATTATGAGGTTCTGCAGAAGCTGAGGTGTGTAACATGAGGTTCTGCAGCAGCTGAGGTGTGTATTATGAGGTTCTGCAGCAGCAGTGATGTGTATTATGAGGTTCCGCAGCAGCTAAGGTGTGTATTATGAGGTTCTGCAGCAGTTCAGGTGTGTATTATGAGGTTCTGCAGCAGCAGTGATGTGTATTATGAGGTTCCGCAGCAGCTAAGGTGTGTATTGTGAGGTTCTGCAGCAGCTGAGTTGCAGTTTCAGTTTTATTACTTGGCAGAGTGGAGGGGCACACATTTTTAGGTTCGCCCTGTTGGTTAAGTAACCTCAAAACTGCCCTGACCGTAACACTGGGGAATATTTCAGGGAATAGGAGTCCATTTTAGTCTTTGAATTTTTAATGCTGGCACTGCAAAGGGGCCCACTGAGGCACTGTTGTCCAGGGGCCTACTGAAACCTGGAGCTGGCCCTGCATAGGGACACAATCAACGCATCCTCATTTGTACCATATAGACAGAGAATGAAGTCAGTTATGTTCTAAAAGTGTTTCAGCTTGTCAAATATTCCTCAGGTGGTGAATCTACACTAGGTGGGGTGGGTAAGAAAGTGGCTCTGGTAAGTCAACACGATGACCATTACTGGCCAGAAGCCCGATCCATCCCGCTCTGTAGCAATGTAATGGAGCTCATTAACTTCTAAGGGTCCCATGCGCTGCGGCTTCTGATGGGTTCTCCACTAACCATGTAATTATTATCAGAGTCTATCACTAATAATGGACCGGTTCTGTGAGTCACTTATAGGTCAACCCCCCTTTATTATTTTGGTTGGTACCAAGAGATCTATTTATTCTTATCTATATAAGAATGTATATAGTTTTTGTAATTATGTTTCAATAAATTTTAAAAATGAATTTTTTTTTTTTACAAAAAATGCCTTTTTTGCCCTATTTTGATACCAATACTTTTTTTTAGACTTTTGCGTACCGGAGTTGTGTAATGCGTTTTTTTTTTTGGGGGGGGGGGGTTGAACTGAAGTTGTCAATGGAGGTTTTTTTTGGGGGGGGGATATAAACCTTTTGATCACTTTTTATACAAAAATTGTTATGCGTTTATGCAAAAAACAATGATTTGGACTAGTGATGAGTGGACCCCTTAAGGTCCAGTTGACCTCGAAAATTCGTTTTGGGTCCTGGTAACCAAATTCCCTGGCATATAACATTATTTTCTGTTACAGGGTTCACCACCAGGAAAAATCCTTTTTATACTTTGACAGCTCGGGTATTTTGGGACGTGGCAATATCTAACATATTTGTTTATTTTTTATTTTTTTGTTGGTTTTTAAAGTTTTTTTTTCTTACCTGTATTGTTAGGCCCTCGGGGTACTTGAATCCAAAAGGGGTCTGATCACTCATACTGTATATTGGGGAGTGAGGGTGATGATACAAGATGGTGGCTTACCTGTGAAATTTAAATGGTTAACACCCACAATAACATTGAAGTATAACACTGTTCACCAACACTACTGGTTGGGCTAGAATTGTCAATCATCACAAGACCTCCTGAAACCAATCAGTGATCTCAGAGGGTCTTAGGGACATCCCTGGTTCCCCATTCACTGCTGACATCCCGAGGCAACAATGTTGGATGACCAACTGGACATCAACACTACAACAGGAAGCTGGAGCAGGGTGAGCATAATTTGTTGGGTTTTTTTTCTTTACCCCAAACTTTTTTGAGATTTCCAAAAAAAATAAAATAAATCCTATTAAATTCAACTGTCATGTTTTAAATTTAAAAACAACTAGTAACCTCCTTGGTAAAAACTTCTCTAGATATTCTCAACATGAGTAGAACGTCAAGTCTCCAAACAGGGAGAGCAATTTTCCAGACATACAGAACACAATAGTGTACACAAGGCTCAAGTCCTACGTGACCTACAATGGTCTTCCGTACCTCAACGTGACATCACAGGAAGCAGGACCTCTGGCAGAGGTAGACAGAGAAGACCTGCCGGCTGGGACTCGACACGGATTGGATTCCTACTTTTTCTCACCATCAGCGCATATGAGAACTTTTTACACCTGTTGTAGGTCTAACTATCAGTGAGTCTCACACTAAAGGCGGAAACCATTATAGAGATTCTACCATAGAGAGAATGGGCCAAGGACAGGATGAGGAAAAGGCAGGGTAGGTGGCCATCTAGGGCGGTCATCCTGCCACTCTAGATAATTAGTGCAGTTCAGTATATGGCTGCCACTACCAACGTAGACTTTAAGGCACGCTTGTAGTTGATTATGAGAGCAGAATGTTAGAAGGGGTCGCGGCCACTCCAGGAAGCCACGAGAATCTCCTCTCCTCCTGCTCTGTATAATACCACGGAGACAGCCACCTTACTGCACAAGCAGCAGAGCCCATCCGCGCTACTACTAGCCAGTCCCCTAGATTAGGGTTAGAGGAACAAGGGGAATGCCCCAGGGCCCCTTCTGGACTACTTCTGTTTATTGCGGCCCCCTCTCCCCCCCCTCCCCCTGCAGCAGCCCTGGTGCCATGGATGACGCCTGTTGGGACCAAGACACCCATGACATCCTGGCACTAGGCCGCAACTACAGCCAGTCAAGTGGAGTAAGGTTGCACATGTATACTTACCCTATTGCTTGTGCATTGTGTGGATTAGATGAGAGATTTTCTCATAGAGTAATTACTATGTGGAAACACAGTACAGGTCACTGTTCTGAACAAATATCAAAATTGTGATCTATCCAAATCTCTACAATGTATTATTTCTTCGATCCATAGCTAAAGCAGAGCTGGCGGCGTCGTGTAACTGTACATATTGTACTAGAACAACACACCAAAAGAGAAGGGTGCCGCCCCTGCTCCGCCCTCAGGCCGGATCACTAAGTGGGTTGGCTTCTCCCACATCTCGCGACAAGCGGGAGTCATTACGTGGGAACGCGATGCCGTGTCTAGCGTCACGTGACCCAAATCTTGCGCTACCACATAGGAGTGATACCGCTACCCGCACCTACCCTTGTCACGGCAACGCCTCCTAATTCTGGGGATGTGCTCATTCCATCGCTTTGATTGGTCAGTGGGTATTTAAATATTGATTAGTTCTGCTTTACAGCACTCCCCCAGAGGAAGCCATTTAGTGGCGAAACACGTGTCGGGGCTGTGCCTTCTTCCTTGGTCCGTGGTTTGTATGCATGTTTACAATTTTTGCTCTAACTATTTAGGTTGACCGTTTTTTTGGTCTCATTAACTAAGCACTTAGCTGCATATATGAGCATTTCTCACTCGTTTACACTATGGTTACACCCGGTCCATTGTAAGATTCCTTTGTCTGTTTGTTATCCTATCTGTTTGCCTATCTTTTAAACTACTGTTATTATTATTATTATTATCAATGTGCAATAAAGTTTCTATTCTTTACATCTTATTTTTCATTACTCCTCACTTATCTCTTATGGGTTTGTATATTGTACTAGAAGGTTATAAAACAATGATTAACATTGAGAAGAATTATTAATCAGGACGTCCCCTTCCCTCCAGATGATGGAGTCACATGGAAGTGTTTTCGGCTTCTGACACAACCATCATTGTTGTATCCACACACGTCTTGTCCTGTAAGGTTAACGTTACATTCCACCACTTCTTCTGTCCCACTTTTACACAATGGCCTTTAAAAAAAACCTACATCCAAAATGAGGACAAACAGCATATAACAGGATAAAGCTTTCTCTGGAAACCCCAGAGGATGTGTGCAGACCCCGTTGACTTTCTATGGCCCCCAACTATCTGAATACAGATGTCCACACCAGTCATGGTCAGGAAGTACAGGCTCCATACAGATGGAGACTTTGCCAATTAGGGCTGCCTTGTAGGCGTGTGGAGACTTAAAGCCATTGATGCTCCACTGGGGGATTCTGGGAAATATGCAAATACATTTTCTAGTATGGGATAAAGAAAACATTGCCTCTTGATTTTGATGTTAAGGGGTCAGCCAACAGAGGCAATGTTCTCCTTATCCCATCCTACGATATGTATTTGCATATTTCCTACACCCGTCAATTATATTTTGAACAGCCATAAACATCAACATCCCATACAAATAATATGGTGGTAAGTTGTTTCAGATTAAATCAAATCAAAAGACGAGGGGGCACTGTCTCCATCTGGAGAAATCATGGTTTAATCACCAGAGGCGACAGGGGTTCTTTACTATGAAAATTGTTTCCCCTAAATTCCTTCGTTATGAAATTCCTTCCCTTCCTTGGTTGAACTTCATGGACAATTGTCTTTTTTCAACCATATGAACTATGATGATATATGATACTATGATCACCAACAAACCACCTTAATTCTCAAAGCCCTAAAAATATCTACCTATTACTCCCATCATCCGTCTATAGAATTTACAATAATATTTAGTTTTCATTATTTTGATTATTATTATTCTTAACCTAAATAAAATATAATTAAATTAATCCATGTAATTGTCCAGTCTTCTAAGTGACAGATTGACTAAAATACTGAAAAGTCTAGGACACCTCAGTGGTTTTATAGTGTTTAGGACATGTAACCACCACTTGTCTTTAACATTGTTTGTGACTCCATGACAACTGCTATTGCTGTATTGTAATACCTACTTTGGAGTTTGCTCCCTCTTTGTTTTGATGCACTCTTGATGTCAATATCGCAATATATTTGTGACTCATTTGTATATATGTAAATAGCTTTTTTGGTGTTTATATAACATTCCTCATGCACTTCTTTCTTGTACTATATTCCACAGAGTTTGATAAAGGTCTATTGTTGACCAAAACGTCACGTATAATAGTTTGTATCAATAAAAAAACTGTAGTCCAAGATTTTCTTACACTATATGGGATTGGGACCCTCTCCAGTGCACCTGCATCGAATACTTGATTAAGTGTGCAGCCAAAATCCAATTTTTAAACAGATGATATCTATCTACTGTGGGCATGTGCAGGCACTACGTATCTACTGGGGGCATGTATGCGCTGGCACTACCTATCTAATGTGGGCATGTGCTGGTGCTACCTATCTAATGTGGGCATGTGGTGTGACTACCTATCTACTGGGGGCATGTATGCGCTGGCACTACCTATCTACTGGGGGCATGTGCTGGTGTTACCTATCTACTGGGGGCATGTATGCGCTGGCACTACCTATCTACTGTGGGCATGTGCTGGTGTTACCTATCTACTGGGGGCATGTATGCGCTGGCACTACCTATCTACTGGGAGGCATGTGGTGTGACTACCTATCTACTGGGGGCATGTGGTGTGACTACCTATCTACTGGGGGCATGTGGTGTGACTACCTATCTACTGGGGCCTGGGCGCATGTGATGGGGCTATCTGTCTACTGGGAGGTATTTGCTGTGTTATCTATCTACTGGGGGCATGTACTATGACTACCTATCTGCCTTGGACATGTGGCCACATATCTAGTTTGGGCATGTTCTGTGGCTACCTAACTACTGGGGGGCCGGTGCTGTGACTACCTTTCTACTCAGGGCATGTGCCTGGCCAACCATTCTACTGAGGGCATGTAGAACTATCTATTGGGGAGCATGTGCTGTGGCTACCTATCTATTGGGGGGCATGTGCTGTGACTAACTATCTACTGGGGGTCATGCGCTGTGGCAACCTATCTACTGGGGACATGTGCCGTGGCTACCTATTTACTAGCAGGCATGTGATGGTGCTAACTATCTACTGGGGGGCATGTGCCGTGGTTTCCACTATACTGGGAGCCATGTGCTGTGGCTACCTATCTACTTGGTTCATGTTCAGCGGCTAGCTGTCTATTTGAGTGCATAAGCTGTGGCTACATATAAACTGGGAGGCATGGGCTAGCTATCTACTGGGGTGTGTACTGGGGCTACCTATCTACTGGGGGGCATATGCTGTGGCTACGTATTTACTAGTAGCCATGTACTTGGGCTACCTAACTACTGGGGCATGTGCTGCGGCAACCTATCTACTGGGGGCTCAAGTGCCGTGGCTACCTATCTACAGGGGACATGTATGTGTTGGCACTACTCATCTACTGGGAGGCATGTGCTGTGACTACCTATCTACTGGGGCCAGGGGGGCATGTGATGGGGCTACATGTCTACTGAGGGCATGTTCTAGGAATACCTTGGGCATGTGCTGTGGCTACCCATCTATTGGGGGGCATGTGCTGTGTCTACCTATCTGCTGGGGCATGTGCTGTGGCTACCTTTCTACTGGGGCATATTCTGGGGCTAACTATCTATTGGGGAGCATGTGCTGTAGCTACCTATCTATTGGGGCATGTGCTGTGACTACCTATTTACTGGGGGCCATGTACTGGGGCTACCTATCTACTAGAAGGGAATTGTTGTGGCTACCTCTCTGCTGGGGGGCCATGTGCTGTGGCTACCTCTCTGCTGGGGGAATGTGTTGCGGCTACCTATCTACTGGGGGCATATGCTGCGGCTACCTATCTACTGGGGGAATGTGCTGTGGCTACATATCTACTGGGGGCATGTGCAGCGGCTACCTTTCTACTCGGGGAATTTGCTGCGGCTACTTATCTACTAGGGACATGTGCCGTGGCTACCTCTCTACTGGGGGGGCCATGTGCTGTGGCTACATATCTACTGGAAAAATGTGCTGTGGCTACCTATCTACTGGGGACATGTGCCGTGGCTACCTATCTACCGAGAGGGATTTCTGCATATTGTATGGCTCTCACAAAATTACATTTTGAAATATGTGGTGTTCATGGATTTCTCAGCCAAAATGCTTCCCGACCCCTGATCTAGGACATCTCAGTGGTTGGATATAGTCTTGGACACCTCAGTGATTGGATACAGTCTAGGACACCCCAGTGGTTGGATACAGTCTTGGACACCTCAGTGGTTGGATACAATCTAGGACATCTCAGTGGTTGCATACAATCTAGGACTTCTCAGTGGTTGGATATTTTGTAGATTGTGCATGTTTTGCAGATGCAGCAATTTGCATTTGTGGCCCCTGCCACACTGAACACCCGCTCTGATGCCACACTACTGGCCTGGCAGGACAGCTTCTCTACTGCAAACTCCGCAAGTTGTGGCCACGCATCAAGTTTGGCTGCCCAGTAGTCCAGGGGATCCTCTACCTGAGGTTGTAAAGTGCTGTCCAAGTAGGACACCATGTCTGCTTCATGTCCTGCTGCTGCTGCTGCTGATGGAGCTGCTACTGCTCCTACCCCCCCTCCCCCCCACCTCCTCATCCCCCCACAGCACCCGTGGCAGTAGTACGTGAGCAATGACAGGAATCCCCCTGGTCAGACATGAAAGAGGATGGACAATGGCACACATAGGCAGCGGCCAGCTATGTGCACAGTATTTCTCTATAGTATGCCAGTTGTTCCTCCCTTTCAGCAGCTGGAAAAAAGTCACTCATCTTTGACCGGTAGCGAGGGTACAAGAGGGTGGAGAGCCAAAAGTCATCCCTATGCCGGATATTGACTATTCTGCTGTCACTAGTTAGGCAAAGCAGCATGCTGCGGGCCCTCTGCGCAAGTGACTCTGAGGGACTCCCGGCCTACATCTCCACTGTATACTGCCATGGTGCTTCTGGGTCATTTGCCTTGTCTTCTACCTCCTCCGGATGCTCCTGCTCCTCCTCTCTTGTTACCTGAGTGGAAAAACCACTGATTTCACCAGACTCTGCTTGTGCTCCAATGTCCTCCTCCTCCTCCAGTTCAGCCCCCACGGAACTCATGTGGCCATGAGATGTAGTCGTCACTTCTCCAGTGCCCTGACCAGACAGATTTTGCAGCATGAGTTCCAGGACATGAAGCAGTGGAATGACGTTATTCATCCCGTAGTCCTGTCGACTGACAAATAACGTGGCCTCTTCAAAGGGCCTGAGCAAACGGCAGGTGTCATGCATGAGCTGCCAGTGGCTGACATCAAAGTTACACAGGGGAGTACTACGGTCCGCTTGCATCATCAAAAAATCATTAATGGCTTTTCTGTGTTCATACAGGCGGTCTAACATATGGAGGCTGGAATTCCAACGGGTGGAAACATTGCATATCAGACTATGCTGGGCGAGGCCGTTCTGACGCTGCTTGCCTTTGTAAGAATGGCTGAAGTGCATGCACACTTCATGGAGAAACCATTATGGAGAATGGAGAACCATTAGTTCTCTGAAGGGTGCAGAGTCCACAACTTGGAAAGGGAGGGACTGCAGAACCAACAACTTTGACAAGAGCGCACTCTGCTTCTGCACCTTAGGATGGCTGGACGCAAAAAGCTGTCTATTTGCAATCATCTTTTTCAACGACTGCTGGCGCCATACGTAGCGAGGAGCAGGAGCAACTGGAGCGGGAGATGATGTCAAAGACAAACAGCTCCCTTCGGCAGAGGTGCTGGAGCCTTGACTGGCTGAAATGGCATGTGAGATCAACGCAGTTCTGGCCTCACAGAGTCACCCCTGCTGCAACGTCCCCTTACTGTGCTGCCACCTCTGCCTGCTCCACCTGCCACCTTTCTGTCTGACATAGTGGTTTATAAACGACGGGGATTTGACACTTAAATCTGGCTCTAAACTATAGCCACAAAAAGGTATGGCAATGTGTGTTATACAGATACCCCACAACTGACAGTGGAATTTCAGCGAAAATCACTGTATAAACTACGTGGATTTGACACGTAAATCTGGCTCTAAACTATAGCCACATAAAGGTATTGCAATGTGCGTTATACAGATACCCCACAACTGACATGTCACTACTACAGATGCAGGAATGTGAAACACATTTCTTTCTATTCGATTTTGTCACTAAATAGAGCTGCTATTTGGGGTATACAGATCCCCCTTAAAGCAGGAATCGCTACTGCACAGTACAGTAGCAGCAGCTGGACGCTACAGACAGCCGGGAATGCAAATGGCCGGCAGTTTTATAGGGTTGTGAGCCTGTGTGACATCACATAAGCCTGCCGGTCGCTGATTGGCTTACCGGTCTGCAGATGTCATCGGGGGTGTTCCTTTCTCCTTCCTAGAGTTCTCTGCCCCATGTAACATGTTGTTCTCATGCCCATTTAGCTAAAAAAAGAGGGGGGAAAAAGCTTTGTTCCCGCGAATCCGCGTAAAACTTTGGTTTCGCGACGAATCAAATTTTTTAGTGAAATTCGTATCGAATTCCACTTCGTTAGAATCGATTCGCCCATCTTTAGTCATGTCCTATATTCTGCCATAATATGGCGGTTGTTGCTTGGCTTTCAATGTAAAGTAGTAGGGAGAGGAACGCTCACCCCTTCTCACTCCTGCATCCGGCTATATGCTCGACCGGGATTTGTAAGTAAAATCAAATTTAGTTTACACATGCAAAATAGGCAATGTTCAGAGCGATCAGGACTTTCTCCAGAAGTTCCATTTTAGACTTCAGGCTCACCACTACCGATAAAACAATTGGGTGCAGGAGCATGCGCCACGGGTATTTCAGCCGGTGCCAGCAGGTGTTATCGCCAGGTGTTTGGTTACAGGTACCACATTCTGCAAATCCAAAGCTGGAACGTGTGCGCTGATTAAAAACACCAACTGTACTGCAGCCTCGGGGTTCCTGCCATTGTCCAGTTGTAGTTGGTGAGCGATTAGCAGCTTGATGCCGGGCGCATCAAGTGTAAAAAAGCACAGAAGAAGTAGTGGCCCTCTGCCCTCATGTTGGTGGAGATGGAAAGATGACAATTAGGAAATACTTGGAGGAAATGGAAATCTGCAAATTGGAGTCAACAGCACCCGGGCTTATTTGCTTTATTTATAAATTGTAGAAAGCTTCATTCCACACATCAAAGAGTGGAGCATCTTGTCCAATCCAGATATCCTCCATCACATCCGAGCATGTGCCATATGTTGTCTAAGGTTCTACAAGCAGCTCGGCCAGGTCTGAAGTGTTGGAGGACACCAGGATGACTTGATGGAGATTGTTGTTTC
>WNYA01000864.1:0-90703 GCA_019512145.1 Engystomops pustulosus
CTTCTGTGCATTTGGTAAATACTTATTAGAAATGACCTAAATGTCCTGTTACAGACACTGATGAGTCTCAGGAGATTATGTCTCATCCCTATAAGAAAGGCTGTAAGTGTTTTATAGGATGTAAGACAGAAAATTATAGAATGATGACACCTTCTACAGCTGATTGTCACATCTGAGGTACAGACCAGTGCAGCTGCTCTACCGTGTCCTACGTGTCGCCCCTTCAGAGGCTCCGACTGCTGAAACTCGGACCCTAGTGTACCCCCTCTGCCTAGTTCTGAGGATCAGCAGGGTGAGGACCGCAAGGTTTAATTGACAGGTATGGAGCCTGGAGCCCCTCGGGCTAATTTGCATAATTTGAAAGCCTTTTTCTGTACACACTAGGATCTGTGTGCTAGATACTGAAATAAAGAAATCTGATCAAATGTTTTAAAAAGAAATACTTGAATTTTTCTGTGTGTGTTCTCTATTTCCAGCTTTTGTTGTTTTTACTTCATATTTAGAAGTTAAAACCTTTTGGAAAACAATTAAGCCAAATAACATTTCAGTTTAGTTTCCATAGTAAATAAGGTCACAATGTATGGAAGGACTTGCAATCATGGATGACAGATAGTTACATGGATGACAGATAGTAACATGGATGACAGATAGTTACATGGATGACAGATAGTAACATGGATGACAGATAGTTACATGGATGACAGATAGTTTGCAAGGGAAGGGATTGGATGAGGAAGGGATTTAGGGGAAACAATTCTATATAACATAACCATCAATGTTATTTAGTTGTAAAAAGGCATCTAGACCCTTCTTGAAGCTGTCTGCTGTCCCTGCTGTTACCAGCGCCTGAGGCAGACTATTCCATAGATTGACAGTTCTCATAGTAAAAAATCCCTGCCACCTCTGGTGATTAAACCTTGTTTTCTCCAGACAGAGACAGTGCCCCCTCGTCTGATTTGATTTGATTTAATCTGAAACAATTTACCAGCATATTTTTTGTATGGACCATTCATATATTTATATAAATTAATCATGTGTAATAAGGTGTATGGAGGGTCTCAGTTATGAGGAAAGATTAAAAAATCATGTATGTGGCTCTTCGTTGTCCCCTCTCCAGCTCCAGGGCCTCCTTTTTATGGACCGGTGCGCAGAACTGGACAGCATATTCCAGGTGAGGCGGAACCAATGCTTTGTACAGTGGTAATATTGCATCCTTATCCCAAGAGTCCATACCTCTGCTGATACATGACAAGATCCTACTGGCTTTAGAGGCAGCTGATTGACATTGCATGCTGTTATTTAATCTATGATCCACTATTACACCCAGGTCCTTCTCAAGAAAAGACTCTACCAGATTTACTGATGCCGGTGGATTATTATCCCCCAGCTGCATAACCTTACATTTACCCACATTGAACCTCATTTGCCACATGTAATGCCGTGTGAGTTACGATGTGTTCCATTGGTTTACCATTGCACTAATATCACTTATATCACTTAATAACCTCAAGCAGAGACTTTGGTTTTAGATTTGAGATGTTTACCTTATTTATGGATGGAAAGTGATGTCCAAATGAGGATTGGGTTTAATTTAATGGAAACAGATGCTTGGAAGTAGAGAACAACAATTTTCTTAATTGTGATTGTGAAGAACTCCGTTCCAGGATTTAACTTATTTGTAATTTATTGTTTGATGTTTCATATTTATTGCTCCTATTTAAACTTTTTACATTTTACATAAGAATGTGAAGAGTATAGAATGGAAAGTGGAAACCGGACCTTCCTGACAGAACTGATCTTAGTTGGACTAACTGAAAATCTGAAGGCCAGAATTTCCCTGTCGTTTCTCTTCTTATTCCTTTACATTGTGATCATCCTGGGGAACGGCTTCCTGATCTTCACCGTCATCGTCAGTCCTCAGTTACACACCCCCATGTATTATTTCCTCTGTAACTTGTCTTTTATTGATTTGTTCTTCACATCTTGCTCTTTACCAAAATTTTTTTCTGATTCATTTACTAACAGAAGAAAGATTTCAGTCACCGGATGCTTGACCCAAATGAACCTGGTTCTTTTTCTAGGCATAACTGAGTGTATGTTACTGGCGGTGATGGCCTATGACCGGTACATCGCTATATGCTCCCCCTTACGGTACACCCTCATTATGAGTTGGAGGGTGTGTAATCGTATCAGTGTCATTATGTGGGGGGGAAGTTTTATTTTATCTTTTATCCCAATCATCATAAAGCCTCTCGTATTCTGTAAAGGAAACACTTTGAACCATGTTGGATGTGAGATATTGGTGGTTCTCGAGTTGGCGTGTGGTGACCTCTCCACCCTTAAAACTTTCATGTTCTTTCAGAGTTTTTTCATTCTTTTATCACCTCTTGTTTTTATTGTAGTGACTTATATTTGTATCATCGCCTCATTATTACACATCAGTTCTGCTAACGGCAGATCTAAAGCCTTCTCCACCTGCGCCTCCCACCTGACTGTGGTCATCATGTTTTATGGGACAAGTCTGACCATGTACACAGGACAAGCAAGATTTTCTTCTAGTCTGAAATATATTTCTTTAGCTTATGGTGTCCTCACTCCAACATTAAACCCATTTATCTACAGCCTGAGAAATAATGAGGTGAAAGGAGCCTTTAAGAAAATATTGACCAAATATTCTGTGAAATAAAAATATCTTACATGGGCACGAGGTGGTCAACGTGGGCTTAAAATTGCTATAATTTATCTTCAGATTTTTTTTTTGATCCATCACCTATTTTCTCCAATTTTTGGTTGCTCTATAGGAAGTCTTGCTTGATAATGTTTTGGAGGCAATGGTCAATTTCAAGTTTCTCTAGGAAAAAGTCATTACACTATTATATGCCACCGCTCATCATCCATTGTGCTGTAATATTATTGGTCTGATGAAGGCTTATCCCGAAACGCGTTACCAATGTTTCAAATCGAATTTTAATCATTTACAATAAATACGAATTAGCTTTTATACCAAACCGTGTTTTGGTAAAATTCTCTGGGTTACAAGCGCACCCATCTAAAGTGCCACATTCTCTCTTCCGCTTATACTATTACACTATTATAGAACCTCTATTGAAGTTTGTATTGTCTCAATATACCATTATAAATCTTATCATAAAGTTAAACACACAAACATATTCAAAGAAAAACATAAAAAGATCCAGAATTATTCACTCCTTCTGGTTATTATATTGTAACATCTGGTCTGGCTTCATCGCCATCTTCTGTCCTTGATTCCATGATAAGTGTGATGTTGTTTCATTCTATCTTTGCCAGTCTGAACACTGTTTTATTCCATTCCTGGCTGTTTTATGTGTTATCCACCACACCTGTCTCTCTACGGTGGGTTATAAACAGTTAAGTTAACTGAGACAGGATTTTCCTACACTGGACTCAGAGGATGGGTTAAATCATCTTGTGGACAGGGGCTATGACATCTAATAGGAAGTTTTGCATTGTGTATCCTCTTTGGGAGCTATAGGTGTAATTTTGAGCTTGCTGACATTTGTATTGGCTTTTGTATTTTAGATTTCTTGACCTTATTATTTATTGATTCCATCTTAAAATGAAAAATAGAGGATACTGTCACCGAAAGCGGCTGACACGTTGCATACAGAAATAAATCAGATGCCCTTAATCTTAGCACTATGTGCAGTTTGCCTGTGCATTGTGCAGAGGGCGCCAGATTCATGAGCTGTGGTGCACGTTCTTTTGGAATCTGGTGGCCCCTGCACTAACTTTTTTTTGGTGCACCTTTAACATAGAGCTTGCGACACAATTCGGTTGGAGTTTGCATGATAAATGTGTTGCACGGTCCAATTGTGCATAGGAACGCCCCATTCAGTGCAAAATCTTGTGTCGCATATAGTGCAGCATAAATATATGTGCAAGCAGTTTGCACTAAAAAGAACATACAAAGCCAGACAAATACTGACACAGGGGCTTTAATAAATCAGGGCCTTTGTCTCTTTGTTTGCACTTTGGTGGCCGAAGGAACGTGAACCATTTGTCACCAACCAGTTATGTGCCAGGTGGTTAGTTAGGGACAGCTGGGAAGGGGTTAGAATTCACTGCCCAACCAGTTCATCCCGGCCTTTTCTTTGAAACATGGTAACAAATATCATGGCCCAGAAGTGTTATTCTGGCTGTGCCGGTTTGTTGTCTGACTTTGCAATGGATAGAACAAGTAATCAGTTTGCACAATTATTAATGTGTCCGACAGAAAAATGTGCACCTAAGGGGGAGAGTTACTGCTTTGTCGGAGTTCCTATAAAAGGCAAAACCTTCACAAGCGGAACAGGGTGCACCAGATAATGGAAGACCCTGCACCCTGGTATTCAATGATCGGGTGCACCCTGTACATTTGTGAGGCAAACTTCAGAAGGTAGTTGGCCCCACTTTTTATACATCTGGGCCCATGCGTCCCCTGCAAGGTTAATTATTTTTTATAGCTTGTCAACAAAAATGTAAGTTTCCTAACAAACCAGAACCAACATCTCTCTCCTGGCTACTAGATGGTTTGTTTCCAATTCTACAATGTTTGTAAAATATTGAAAAATCATAGTCATCATATTCCAAAAGGAAGAGACTTGCATCTCTAGACAGCACCATTTCAATGTAACTCATCAGTAGAGTGTAGGCAACTGCTTAATCTGAGTGAGAGGCTTGTGATTAGGATGTTAAGGGGGCTGCCATACAAGGTAACCAATAGAGGCAATAGCTCTGTGACTATTGGCTACTGGGAGCTCTGTGACTATTGGCTACTAGGAGCTCTGTGACTATTGGCTATTGGAGACTCTGTGGCTGGTTCATTGCCAGAAGGGAACTAGGAACTGCATGTTGAAGAATGTTTTTCATTTTTAACCTGTGCTCTAATAAAAAAGTAAGTGAAAACAAAGTATATAAAATGAGGAAGGGAAAGTAATGCAATGTAGTGGACGGGAGCCGTGACATGTAGAGTTTAGAGTTGGAAAGGGTAGTTTTAGTGAGGAATGTGCGGTTTTCAGAAAAAGTGTAAATAGTACAAGATGCTGCATTTTTCTTCCACTCCTACCTGTCAGGATGTCCACGAGTTTCGGATACCATGTGAGTTGGAGGTAATGATAGGGGAGCCATGGACGTTAGTTTCTGCATTGGCTCAACCTGAGGTGATTGGGAAAAGTTGGCTAAGAAGTTTTTTCAGGGGCAAATGGCCGGGCCTTTTACTATTGCCCCTATTCACGGTTTTTAGATGGGTTCATGGTAAAGGGAGAGAGATGCTGATGTGAGTGGGAAGGTTGTTATAGAGTTGTATGAACTTGTCACTTGCCAGTATGGCACTATCTCCATGATATATTGTTGGTGGGACCGGTGGGTACATGGGGGGTGCATTATTATTGCAGACAATGGAGTAGGTGGCAATTTTGTTTGGCATCCCATTAGCCCCTAAGAAATGGAGGGGCCACAGACAGTTATTAGGTTTTTGGGGATTGTCATTGATTCAGAATGGATAGAGTGTCGCTTGCTTCAACACTTTGGTTGAAACGAGGGAGGTTGTGTCCTGGACCTGCAAGTCTCACAAGATTCATTTGAGTGACATGCAGTTGCTTTTGGAGAGACTGAATTTTGCCTGTCAGATTATTCTAATGGGCCAAATTGTTTGTAGGAGGCTGGCTATGGCCACACCTGACTCCAGGCAGCTGGATCATTGTGTTATGTTGTCTTCAGGGATGCAGGATTTGAGCTAAACCATCTGTCTCATTGCTTCTTCTCTGCCTCTCCAGACTCTCCACTGATTACCCATCTTACAACAAATTCACATTAAAATAATAAGTTAATAACCATGACATACAAACCACCCACAACATGTCCCCTCCATATATCTCTGAACTTATCAGCCAATACCGTCCCACACGTAAACTCCGTTCCTCATAGGACCTTCTGCTCCACTTCCCTCTTCTTCATCTTCAACCTCTTCTTCAGCTACCATTGGCTCTTCTTACAATTGTCTCCAGGATTTTCCTGTGCATCCCCTATACAGTAGAACTCTCTACCAACATGTTCCAGACTGTCCACCACCTTCCACCACTTCAAACACAACCTGAAAACCCACCTGTTCAGGATCTCCAACGCACACTAACCGCTCTCCCATGATCCCTTACCTCGTGTCTCCATCTACCCTCCCGTATAGATTGTGACCTTTACAGTTACACTTAACCTTCTTATTCATGACTCACAAAGCCATTTATATGACTGGTGCTTTGTAGAGCACATTTTGCTAATTTGCATATTTTCTAAAGTTAAATTTCTGCTAAATGCGGCCATTGCAAGTTATAATAAATGGGGACGGGGAGGTGAGTTGTAATCAGCTCATCTGATGGTAGATGTCCATTAAATAGAACAACTAATAGATGGTGCAAAATATGACTCCACAGCCTTATACTACACAAGATTTATCATTCAGGATTAGACTCAAAAGTCTTGTATTGTGCCAGATTTATATCGGTTTCTAACTCTGCACGGTTTTATTTAGTTTAGTTTATTTCAGAGACATTAAAGAAATAGATAAATAACACATGATTTAGGTGGAAATCATACATTTTATGGCTAGTTGTAAAATAACTTTCAAGAAATGCACCATAACAACAAAACTATTTCCATTCCTACTGCCAATTTTCCTTTCATTCCAGATACCATTGACTAACTCCGCATCTAGAACATTTAAGCCCCAAATCATAAAGATCTAGATACACACACACACATACAGTTGAGGGAGATTTATCAGAACTGTTCTAGTTGCCCATTGCAACCAATCATAGCTCAGCTTTCATTTTCCAAATAAAAATTAAAATTAAGCTCTGATTGGTTTCCATGGGCAACTAGAACAGTTTTGGCTCAGAAACTTCTTATAAATCTCTCCCTATAGTAAATAAGTTCTGACCGGAGCTCCCGATTCTCTTGCTTCCGTGTGTCCTTCTTCCAATCTGTCACTCACAAAATAGAGCAGTTCACACTCCTCCAGCACAAATTCCTGAATCCTCCGATAAGAATGTACCTCTATTCAGACCAACACTCCTGCGTTTCTCCTGTGACCTCCTCCGTTTGTAACATATGTTGCGGTGGATCAGGGTTACATGCAGTGAAAAAAATGTTATTATATTTTGATAGATCGTCATTTTTGGACGCGTCGATGGCTAATGTGTTTATGATTTTTACCATTTATATATATCAGTTCTGGGGAAAGGGAGGAGCCGGCGCCAGAAGCTTCAGGTGTCAGCTAAATATTATAGCCGACACCTGCCTCTAACACCCGCGATCGGAGATTTCTTAAAATTTATTCACAATTGACCACTTGTACTGTGGAAACCCCCCCCCCTTTTTTTCCACACAATTTATATGTGTTTTTCAACTCTAGCAATTCTACAGCAAACATTTATTTATTTGGTTTGTATGTGCAGTGTGTACTATGTGTAGTGTATACTATGTGCAGGGTGTACTATGTGCAGTGTGCTGGATATGCACATATGCACAACTTGCTATAAGGCAGTATTGGAGATCTGATATTTTTAAGACCACACCAATTTACCGCACAGTAATGACCACACATACTTTGGGGCCCTTCTAAACTTTTTACACTACAGTGACAATTCACAGTGCCCACCTCAAAGCAACTCGTCATTTGACTGTCTTCACAAAATTAGGCGAATACTAGGTCGCTTTAGCACCAAGTTTGTCGAGGCTACTCCCCTGAAAAATTCATTTGAACATTTTAAAGGAAGGCTAAGTACCTGCCCAGCAAGGGCGAGAGTGCCACAGAGTACACCCATCGATTTAGGGTTTATGAGGGAAAAGAAACACAAATTATCCCCCTAGAATGCCCCCCTGTCCTAGGAGTTACTGGGAAGCTTGTCTGGGATCTGGTGCACCCGCTGCTGGATAAGGGTTACCTCCTCTATGTGGATAACTTTTATACCAGCGTTCTACTCTTCAAGTCCCTCATTTCCGGGGGTACTGTAGCACGCGGCACTGTATGTAGAAACCAGAGAGGCCTCCCTAGAACCCTGATAAGTAAACCACTTGGAAAGGGAGACATGAAGGCTCTGCCATGAGAACAGGATGTTGGTCAAGATAAAGGAAAAAAGGGATGTCCTTATTTTGACCACAATTCATAGAGACACCAGCACTGCCACCCCTGTATGAGGTACCACCACCAATGCCATCAGTCCAGACTGCATCCTGGGTGAAAATCTGTTGTATTTGAGCGTTCCATAGCTGAGTTGTTGCTGAGTAGTTGTTGCTGCTATTTGTGGATTTTTGCAAACAGCAGTCACAGCGTTCTGATCCATGTTCCCCTCCCTTTGTACATGTAGAGACTTTGAGCTTCTGTGCTCATTCTTGTAACAAGGTCTGATCTGCAAGGCGCTGATCAGTGCCGAACATCACCAGCCAGTGTCTGTGCTCGAGTAAAAGAGCCATTTTTACTGCAATAACTTTTTCTATTACAGTTTTTAGAGTGTACACAGGTCTTTTTTTTAACTATTGCGTTATTGGTTCCCATACACGTGTTGAATCACAACATACAAACCCCCTTGAACAAAGTTTTTCCACACGTTGAAACCCAACATTTACACAAAAATGGACCATTCATCCCAAGGATCCTTTTCAGCAGAGAACATATTGCTTAACTTTCTCAATCAACATGAAGTGCAATGTGTCACGAAAAAACAATCTCAAAATCAACTGGATATGTTAAAGCGTTCAAAAGTTATGACCAATTAAAGTGACACATCAGATTTCAAAAAAGTCTGTGTCAGAAAGTTGCAAAATGGCCAAGTCGTTAAGGGGTTAAAGAAACCTAAAAGCTGCGTTACTGATTTACTGAAAAGCTCTAGTTTAGGGGTTGTTACAGGCCTGGGAAAACAAGAAGCAGGATGAGGAACTTTGCCAGTATCTTTTGTATGCTGCAACCAAGACGTTTATGCTTGTCCTCATCTGCATTGTATTTACTCTTCAAGGACCATCATAGGGGGGTACCTGACACCTGGAGGAATCAGTATATAATGCCTCTCCCTATCTGTATTGTGGATACCAAAATGATCCATATGATACAATTACTGCAGAACTTAATGAATATTATCGGTCTGAAAACTATACAGATATAGGACCTTCGAGATCTTGCTGGATAATGAAGTAAATGATAATATTCCTACCTGGTCTTTCCAAGTATTGCTCCATAATCCTCTATAAGCTGTAAGAATATTCATGCACCATAACAGCCTATCAGAGTTTAATGCAGATCTTCAGAGTGCCCTAAAAAGGGTAATGATTTCAGATTTCCACCTGTCGCTAATCATAGCAGTCTCTAGTCCTTAAAATGAGTCCTGAAAAGGGCAACTGTTGCAATTTCAGATGTGCCTTTCTGTCTGACTCACCCCATGACAAACAACAAGCTCTGCCTAGCTCTGTGTGACCCTGCTCTTATACTACACATGTCCAGCCCACTCAATCATAGGCATGTCTAAAGAGGACATGCCTGAGGTTGCTATAGGGCTGCAAGATGCTTAATAGGCCCCCTCAGCTGTCAATCAAGCAGCTTGGTGCATTTTCCTGAACACAGACCCAGATCCTGAACAGCACTTCAGTTTCCGATCCTGTGGGTGTCAAACCCACCAAATTTAAGATTCTCATCACTAGTTTTTATCTCCACTTCTCTCTTTATAATGGATACAGTATGACCGTTGTTGTCCAGGGTTTTCCTGCAGAGTCATAAGTCTTTGTGTATTTCTAATAAACATGTCTTACTGGTATGAACTGTGTCCTGTGTCTAATACAGAATGAGGCAGGCATATTTCCTATAATCATCGTAATATAAATATAAAATACGGTATCTTGCTCTTCCCTGATCATTAGTATTATGTATCATTATATCTCTGCCTTGTCTCAGGAATTTTACCTTTGATAACATTTGGGACCTGTTTTTGGCCAATGACATCAGATCTCCTTCTCTTAGTGATAAATCATGTAACGCATAAGCCACAGCGTAGACTGCAGAGTACACACTGAAGGTAAAGCGGAAATTATTGACATCATACTTAGAAGGAGGAACTTTACTGAAGAGATTTGTATCGTTACAGGATCGGCAAATGTTTAACAGAGAAGGATCTTTACAACATGCAAGATAATGGAACCATATGTCAGACGTTATTGTGGAATCTCGATGTTTGTAAGGACCAACCCTCAGCAAGAAATCCTTCAGCCCCGGAATATTCCTCAGATGTAGAGTAATCTGTATAGACCCGGTCGGCTCCGGTCTAGCTTCTTCGTATTTCTCGATAAGTAAATGAGGTAATATAAAGACTTTTCTACTATTATAATCGTTAAACAAAGTTAACAGAAAACAATTTAGATTCCTAGAATTTCCAATATAAATGATAACATCACAGTTGGTCTTCAGTATCTGATGCAAGGTCTTGGTGTAACCAATTTCATTTGATAACTTCATTGATTTTAAAAGATTATCATAGACAATGGCGTTAAGAGCGACACATATCCCGTTCCGGGTCAGGACACTAGTGAGATCTATCACCGCTCGTTCACTGCTCTCATCATCCGCTCTTACAATTCCCACCCAACTCCATCCAAAATGCTTCAGTAAGAGAACAATGGAATTATACTGATCCCAATCATCGGGGACTGTTCGAAAAAAGGTTGGGAATAGGAACTTATTGTTAAATCTGGAATCCATAGCCCCATAGCTGATCTGGGATGAAGATAGCAAAAGTAAATATCACATAATAAATTAATAGATTGGTTATACATTCAAACTCTCTTGTATTATCAGTATCCAGTATTACAGGATGTCACGGGTGCTTCCGCGATCCCTGACTCGGATCCCAGGCGCACCCATGCCTCTCCGTGTACCCTGGAGCCCAGCACCGCTTACCTGCCTGGCTCCAGCTGTGATCTCCGCTGCTCCTGCGGCTCGCCACGCGGGTCCCCATCTCCTAGGGCGCACGCGCGCCGGCTCGCTAAGTTTAAAGGGCCAGCACGCCGATAATTGGCGCTGGCCTGATATAAATTCCTGCCTCTTCCTGTGACCCTTGCCAGATCTTCAAACTTCCCCTGAAGAGAAAGCTCTCCTGTTATTCCAGCGTTTCTGTGATTCCTGCGTTCCTGTGTGCCAGTCCGTTCCTGTATGCCAGTCCGTTCCTGTGTTCTTAATCCGTGTGCCAGCTCCTGTTTGCCTTCCTGTGCTATTCTCCTGCTGTCACCCCGGGTACAGACTGTCTCCTGTGTTACTACCTTGGCAGCCACCGCAGGCTAGTCGCACCTGTGGAATGACCTGGTGGTATCCAGCCGCAGCAAGCCCATCCCGCTTTGCGGCGGGCTCTGGTGAAGACTGGGTGCCACTTAGACTCCGGTCCCAGGTCGGCTAGTACCATCTCCCACGGTGGTCCAGAGAGTCCGCAGACTCCCAGTCCTGACAGTAAGATCCGGCCATGGACCCCGCCACGCAGTCTCAGCAGATTGCTGCTCAGGGAGAACTTTTAGGCCAAGTCGCTTCTACTCTCTAACAGCTGCTTGACTCTTGGCCTCAACATCAGACCCCGGTGACTACTCCTGCAGCAGTTCCATCGACTACCTCTGCAATATCTCCTGTCATGCCGGCTATTTCACTGGCACCAGAGCCTAGACTGAGTCTGTGTATGCCTAGCAAATACGATAGCGATCCCAAACAGTGCAGAGGATTCATCACCCTGTGCTCGCTGCATATAGAGTTAATGTCATCTCAGTTGGTCAGCGAGCACTCTAAGGTGGCGTTCATCATCAGCCTTCTCCCCGGGAAGGCCCTGGCCTGGGCTACTCCTCTGTGGGACAGGAATAATCCAGTCAGGCCACCCTTACCAACTTCCTGGCAGAGTTCCGGTCCATGTTTGAGGAACCAAGTACGTGCCTCCTCAGCAGAAACAACACTACTGAACCTACGCCAAGGAGACTCATCTGTGGGTGAATACGCTATCCAGTTCTGTACTTTGGCGTTGGAACCAGACGGCCTTATGTGCGACTTTTAAGAAAGGGCTGTCCTCACGGGTAAAAGATGCTTTGGCTGTGCGTGATCTGCCGGCTACCTTGAGTGGTCTTATCACCTTGGCCACCCGGATAGACGTGCGGTTCTTGGAACGAGCTGAAGAGTTGTGGCATGAGCGACCTTTAGTCCGGCTTCCATGTCTGCCTCCGTCTTACAGAAGCCATTCCAGTCTCCGGTCGTACAGTCTGCAGGTGAGCCTATGCAAGTTGACAGAGCTCGACTTAAGCTTGGGGAACGGTCCAGATGATTCCAAGAAAACCTCTGCCTGTACTGTGCCAGTCCCAAGCATTTCATCGGGACTTGTCCAGTCCGTCCCCAATGTCCGGGAAACGCCAGCACTTAGGGCTTCTGGGAGAGGCGTCCCTAAGTGTGAATTCAGCTTCTCCACCTCTGATTATTCCGGTGCTCCTCAGTGTTGGCACCGGTGCTCCCATGCAAGTCTCAGCGTTCCTGGATTCTGGTTCTGCAGGGAACTTTGTGGATGCCGTTCTGGTCTCCCGGCATCACATTCTGGTGGTCCCCCTCAAGTCACCCCTTGTAATTTCCTCTGTAAGCGGACAGCTTCTTTCCGATCCGGTCCGGTACCGCACAGAACCTATCGGTCTTCAGGTTGGAGCCCTACATCAAGAAAATTTGATCTTCTATGTCCTGCCTCGCTCCACATCAGCTCTTCTTTTGGGTCTTCCTTGGTTCCAGCTCCATGCCCATGTCCTCAATTGGAAAACTGGTGATCCTGCATTGGAGTCCTGAATGTCAATCCCGATGTATGGTGGCACCACTTCCGGTCCTGTCCTCTACTGTGTCTTCCAAGTCTTTCGATTGTCTGCCAGCTTGTTACTGGTACTTTTCTGATGTCTTTTCTAAGAAACATGCGGAGACTTGCCAAAACATTGTCCTTATGATTGCCCTGTGGATCTCCTGCCGGGAACCACTCCTCCCACTGGTCGTGTCTATCCACTTTCGGTTCCAGAGATGGCTGCCATGTCTGAATACATCAAGGAGAACCTGCAGAGGAGTTTCATATGCAAGTCCTCCTCTCCGACTGGTGCAGGTTTTTTCTTTGTCACCAAGAAGGACGGCTCCTTACGTCCCTGTATAGACTATCGAGGGCTGAATAAGATCACGGTTAAAAAACTGCAACCCTCTGCCGTTGATTACGGAACTCTTTGATCGCCTACACGGTTTCAGGGAATTCTGGATCTCCGGGGTGCCTACAATCTCATCCAGATCCACAAAGGGAAGACGACGTTTAATACTTGCGACGGGCATTTTGAATATTTAGTAATGCCTTTTGAACTGTGTAATGCCCCTGCTATCTTTCAGGATTTTGTTAACGACATTTTCCGGGATCTTCTCTATATGTGTGTCGTTATCTACCTGGACGACATCTTGGTATACTCTCCAGACCTTGAATCCCACCAGAAACACATACGTCAAGTTCTTGGTCGACTTCGTGCCAATCATCTGTAAGACAAACTGGAGAAATTCCAGTTTCACCAGCACTCGGTTACATAATTTCCGACAGAGGCCTTCAGATGGATCCCGCGAAACTGTCTGCTGTTCTTCAATGGCCATGCCCAGAAGGTCTCTGAGCCTTACAGAGGTTCCTGGGGTTTGCAAATTATTATCGTTCATTCCCCATTTTAGCACTCACTAAGAAGGGTGCCAATCCACGTTCCTGGTCTACTACAACTGAAGAGGCCTTCTCCAAGTTGAAGTCCACGTTTGCCTCAGCTCCAGTCCTCTCTAGGTCTGATATGAACAAGCCTTTGCATCTTGAGGTGGATGCATTCTCCATAGGAGCTGGAGCGTTGCTCACCCAGAGAGGGCCCAACTTCCACATGCGGCTTCTTTTCCAGGACCTTTTCCCTAGCTTATTCGATTGGAGACAGAGAGCTGTTGGCCATCAAGCTTGTGCTAGAAGAATGGTGGTATCTTCTGGAAGGTGCTCTCCATCCTGTGAGTGTGTACACTGACCACAAAAACTTTTTATACCTCTAGACAGGCCAGCACCTGAATCCCAGGCAAGCCCGGTGCTCTTTGTTCTTTTCCTGTTTCGACCTGCTAATCCATTTTCATCTGGCTGACAAGAATGTCAAGGCTGATGCCCTGTTCCGGGCTTCGGATGTTGTCGGAGAAGAACCAGCTCCTCGACACATAATACCTAGTCACCCATGGTCCGACGTGGCAATGGACTTTGTCACCGATCTGCCTGTCTCCTCGGGCAGTACTGTCATCTGGGTGGTGACGGACCAGTTTTCAAGATGTCCTATTTTGTTTCCCTTCCAGGTCTTCCGTCTTCTCCACAGCTTGCCAGTCTATTCTTCAGACACATCTTCCAGCTGCATGGACTTCCACTACACTTTGTGTCTGATCGAGGATTCCAGTTTGTATCAAAATTCTGGCGTTCCTCATGTAACCAACTGCAGGTCAACCTTGACTTTTCTTCTGCCTACGCAGTCTAATGGTCAAGTGGAGAGGGTGAACCAGACTTTGGGCTGCTACCTCCGTCACTTCGTCTCAGCCCATCAGGACAACTAGGCTGACCTGCTACTTTGGGCTGAGTTCTCCTACAATTCTTTGGACTCGGAGTCTACCGGCTTGGCTCCATTCTTTGTGGTCTATGGACGTATTCCTCGCCTGCCTCTTCCGTTGTCTACTCCTTCTGATGTCCCTGCGGTAGAGGATTTGGTGCAGGACCTCAAGTCTTTTTAGGACCAGACCTGCCAGTCTCTTTTACGAGCTACAGACCATACCAAGATCCAGGCTGAAAAGAAACATCGAGCTCCTCCTGTCTTCTCTCCTGGTGACAAAGTATAGTTGTCTTCCAAATACGTCCAGCTTACAAACTTGGTCCCCGGTTCCCCTTTGAGGTAATCAAGCGCATCAATCAAGTGGCCTACAAGCTCTGCCTCCCTCCATCTATGCGCATCCCGGATTCCTTCCATGTCTACCTCCTGAAGCCAGTCATCTTGAACCGCTTCTCCCAGCTCCTGAGGCGGATTCCCCAGATGTCTGTGAAGTTAAGGAGGTTCTGGACATGAAGATTATAAGGGGTATGCGGTTCTTTCTTGTAGACTGGAAGGGGTTCGGGCCTGAGGAGAGATCCTGGGAGCCCGAAGAGAACATTTTGGATCTGACTCTCCTCCAGAGATTTCTTGGGACCAAGAAGAAGAGGGGGAGGCCGAAGGGGCGGTTAATGTCACAGGTCCCTGTCTCGGATCGCGGGCGCACCCGTGCCTCTCCGTATAGAACAAATGTGTCGCGGACACTTTATAAATACATGTACAAGCAGTTTACACTGGAAAGAATGTGCAAAGTCAGACAAAAAAGGTGGAGGGGCTTTACTAAATGTGGACCATGTCTGTTTATTTTGGAAGGTTGCTCTGGTTGCAATTCTAAAAATTTTAGTCTAATTTTGTTAAATTTTAGTTTATTTAATCCAAGGCCACTTTTACAAATATTCCTACCTACAAATGGGGAGGTCAGTAATTTTTATTGTGGGTCACTGTAACTGTGAGAGACTTTTAAAGAATCCAGAAAATAACATTTATGATTTTTATCGAATTAATTACATTATATTACATTAGATAAGTATTAGATACCAGATAAAAAGAGAATGTAATATTTGGTACGGAAACAAATTACAGAGGTCAGAGAGTAGGACTGTAGATGTATCCTACCTGAGGATATCCATAGATCCCAGTCATCTGGGCTATGGACAGACTGGAGGTAGACATCAGGTGTCCTATAAAAGCCACCACATTGTTCTTGTCATCACAGTTGTAGTTGGGGACGGCTTCTGCTCCTCCTGACAGTATACTCAGTGCACTATGTACAGCTTTATCTTCTAAACTACAGGAGTCATAGATGTTGTACCCCAGGGTGATATTAGGTAAGACGTCAGATCTATTGTTTATTTCTTCTATGGCAAATATGAAGACCAGGAGATGCCTCCAGAAACGAAGATCTTGGCTGTTAATAAATGTTTATAGGAAAGATCAAAACAAGAAAAGTGAAGGATGACAAGGATGAGCAGACACACTTTTCCTACCTACAAAAAATGGAGAGGTCTGTCATTTTTATTGTAGGTCACTGTTGGCTTAGGGTAGGGTCAACACCATATCAGAAATGGGTTGTTTACAGGTGGTAGTACTAGTAGCAGCAATTTGTAAATAGTGGTGTCAGATTAATTTTGTTGGGTGTCAGAATTGGGGAGCAGTAGACCGCGGGAGATGGTACTAGTCTACACCTGGAACCGGAGTCTAAGTGGCACCTGATTTTCACCAGAGCACGCCGCAAAGCGGGATGGTCTTGCTGCAGCTCAGTGCCACCAGGTCGTTCCACAGGTGCGACCAGCCCGAGGTGGCAGTCAAGGTCGTGGTACCGAATCGGAGTCGAGGCACGACATCAGGATGCAGAGATGCAAAGGTCAGAGGTGGGGTAAGAGGTCACAACTGGAATATCACACAGGAGGAGAAAAGGGAAACAGGTACACAGGAATCACAGAGGAAGCTTTCTCTTGTCGCTATAAAGCTCAATGATGCAGCAGGGAATCCTGGGAACAGCCTGCCTCTAAGGAAACCCGGGGGTACCAGCGCCAATCAGCGATGCGCTGGCGCTTTAAATCTTAGAGTGCCGGCGCAGAGGTAAGATTGGGCCGGGGACCAACGTAGAGGGGCACTGGGACACCCGCGACACAACCCCCCCCCCCTCCCCCCTCAGCCTCCTTCTCTTCTTCTTGATACCAAGAAACCTCTTCCAGGGAGCAGGTTGTACAGGAGAGATTATATGCTGAGGGACTGGCCCTTCTCCCACCACATCCGAAGATGTCAGGACAGATGGAGATGACGCCATGCAGCGTGAGTGGCAATCTGTACCCCAACGCAGGATCTCTGGGGTGTGGCAGAACGTACAATGACAGTTTCTCCTTGTGAAGATCTCCAACTTTAAGACAGATTGGCTCAGTGTCTACAGCCAGTACCCCGCAGTAGATAGTATATACAGCCAGTACCCCGCAGTAGATAGTATATAAAGACCAAACCCTCGATAGATAGTCTACAAAGCCAGGATACCCTGCAGTAGATAGTATATTCAGCAAAAACCCCACAGTAGATAGTATATACGCGAGTACCTGCAGTAGAGATAGTAATATCGCCAAAACTCCGAAGTAGGAGAGTAGTTAATCAGCAGTACCCTGCATGTAGATAGTATTCTAAACAACCTCCATTAGATAGTAATACAGTCAGTACCCACGTAGTTAAGTATCAAAACCCACAGTGTAGTATACAGGTGTACCCACTAGTTATCATGGTCCAGATCCACGTATATACAGGCAGTACCCTGCAGTAATAGTATAAAGCCCCAACTCTCGATAGATTAGTCATGACACAGCCGATTACCGGCTGTAATCGTATATTCAGAACAAAAAACCCCACAGTAATAGTAATATACAGCAGTACCCAGCAGTGACAGAATAGTGTATAACAGCTGTGTACCCAGCAGTTCATAGTATTATCCGGCCGTACACCGCATTAGGATATAATCAAATTACTGCGTATTACAAATATACAGCCAGTACCGGCAGTAGATAAGTAGTAGATAGTATCACAGCCAAAACCCCTCGATAGATTAGTATATACAGCCAGTACCCTGAAGTAGTAAAATATACAGCCAGTACCCAGCAGTAGATAGTATATTCAGCCAGTACCACAGAAGATAGTATATACAGCCAAAACCCTCGATAGATATATATACAGCCAGTACCACGCAGTAGTATATAGATAGTATATATCGCCAGTACCCAGCAGTAGAAGTATATACAGACAGTTACTACCATAAAAAAGTAAATACGCCTGCATCCGCAGTTAGATATAATCAGACGTACCCAAAAAAGTATATATAGGACTGTGCCCGCAGTAGTTGAAATGATATACAGCCAGTAGTACCGCAGAGATAGTAAAAGACAGCAGTATTGCCCCATAAATAAAAAATATTATATTACAGCCATTACTCCGGGGTAGAAAACATACGGCCAGTACCCAGCAGTAGATAGTATACACAGCCAAAACCCTCGATAGATAGTATATACAGCCAGTACCCTGCAGTAGTAAATATATACAGCCAGTACCCAGCAGTAGATAGTATATACAGCCAGTACCCACAGAAGATAGTATATACAGCCAAAACCCTCGATAGATAATATATACAGCCAGTACCATGCAGTAGATAGTAGTAGATAGTATATATAGCCAGAACCCAGCAGTAGATAGTATATACAGACAGTACTGCCCATAAAAAGTAAATACCGCCTGCACCCGCAGTAGATAATATATTCAGCCAGTACCACCCAAAAAAAGTATATATAGACTCTGCACTGCAGTAGATAATATATACAGCCAGTTACCCGCAGTAGATAGTATATACAGCCAGTATCCTGCAGTAGATAGTATATACAGCTAGTACCACCCATTAAATATATATACAGCCTGCTCCCCGCAGTAGATTTTATATACAGCCAGTACCCTGCAATAGATAATATATACAGCCGATACCACGCAGTACATAGTATATACAGCCAGTACTGCCCATAAAAAGTATATACAGCCTGCACCCCGCAGTAGTTAGTATATACAGCCAGTACTGCTCATAAAAAGTATATATAGCCTGCACCCTGCAGTAGATAGTATAGACACCAGTACCCCGCAGTAGATAGTATATATAGCCAGTACCCCGCAGTAATTAGTATATACAGCCAGTACCCTGCAGTAGATAGTATATATAGCCAGTACCCTGCAGTAGATAGTATATACAGCCAGTACCCTGCAGTAGATAATATATACAGCCAGTACCTTGCAGTAGATAGTATATACAGCCAGTACCCCGCAGTAGATAATATATAGAGCCAGTACCCAGCAGTAGATAATAAATATATAGCCAGTACCCAGCAGTAGATAATATATATAGCCAGTACCCAGCAGTAGATAGTTTATACAGCCAGTACCCCTCAGTAGATATTATATACAGCCAGTGCCCCACAGTAGATAATATATACAGCCAGTACCCATCAGCAGACAGTATATACAGCCAGTACCCAGCAGTAGATAGTATATACAGCCAGTACCCCCCAGTAGATAGTATATACAGCCAAAAACTTGGTTAGATAGTATATACAACCAGTACCCTGCAGAAGACAATATATATAGCCTGTAGCCCTACAGTCTTGCAAATAGCGTGATTAGAAGAAAAGCTTCCAGCACAGGCTGCTGCAAGTGACTTGGTTTAATTGGTGGTTAAAATTCACAAAATCTTCATTAGGGTATCAAAAAGTTAAAAGATCAAATTTCTCATGATGAAATACAAGCAATCTCATCTCAATGAATTTGATCTTTGAACTTTTTGATACCCTAATAAAGAATTTTTGGATTTTAACCACAGATCAATCCAAGTCACTTGCAGCAGCCTGTGCCAGAAGCTTCTCTCCTAATCATGTTATCCCTAGTAGATAGGTTGCTCTGGCAGTATATAAAATTGGGTGGCCGGCAGCATCATCAGGGATCCGGTGGCAGCACTTAGAGCAGTGCAACAAGGTGAATATTAAATCACCTTTTTGCCGCCTCCTTTAGGGCTCGACATTTGCCGCCTGAGGTGAGATTCTCATGGCAGATGCAGCCCTGCACTGTTCCATGCATGGTTCACAATTCCCCTCACTTACACTTCCTCCAAAGAGGCAAAGGACTTTATAGATATTTCTTTACACTTTGTCCAATCATGAGGGACACATTTGACTAATTAATCAATGGGAGTTTCTGAAACCTGAACCAAATAGAAAAGTATAAAATATTGTAATAAGCAGGTAAATTATGTTCACTTGGTGGAGGCGGCCTTAGCAAGCGGTCATGTTCCATATCTCTCCCACCTCCATAGAATCAGAATTTATTTTAATTTGCAATTTATTTGTAATTAATTTAATTTGATTCTGTTATTTTTTTCTTTTTCTTTTTTCACTGTTTTGCCGTGTTGTGTTATTTTATTTGGAATTTTTTATCATCTTTGTGGAAGCACTGAACCCCTTGTTGTGGTGACAAGGCAGCGCGTCTCTGTGACAGTTGGTGGCAGCAGTGGGATCATTTCTCTTTTGGAGAGTATTAAGTACTGGGATTAAAGGGAACCTGTCATCAGTAACTGGCCTAATAAGCCACTAACAGTATATTTTTAAACAGTGTAACATCTTCTAGTTTTTGTTTCTTTCATGGTCCTGTGCGTTGACCTCATCCTGAAAATTATCTTTGAAGGGAAATGTAAATTGATTTGTATAAATTAAAAGAGGAGGAGAGTTTAACACTGAATACAAGGTGGGGAGCTCTGAACGCCTCCTCCTCCGTGATTGACATCATGCATCAGGAGATGTGGATAGTGATGTCTCTGGATGCAGGACCTTCAATTACCATCAATTACGGGCAACTTTCTGAGGAAGAGAGAGCTTGACTTCAGCGTTACAATCCCCTCCTCCTTGACTTTATACAACAAAGTTACTTCATAGTTGATTTTCTGGATGCTGCCACCACACTGGGTCATGAAAACACAATCTGGAAGGTGTTCAGCTGCTTGGCAACATCCTGAAAGTGGTTTATTAGGTCAATTTCTGCTGACAGGTTCCCTTTTAGTAACTAATGCCTGCACTTAAGGACTGTTTCCTCCTTCCTTGGCAATCGATCACTAGAAATGTAGAATAAACAACCCTGACAATGTCTCCATTACATCATATATTTATTATTATAGTTAAAAATATACTTCATACTTACCTTACACATTTGTTTATTTCAGTATCAATGCTCTCTGTCCAAGGTATGTTAAAAGAAATCTCATGGGAAAGTTTTAGGATCCCCCCGATGATCAGGTCTGCGGGCGCCACAATGTTGTCTACGTCTCCGATCAGTTCTATTTTGCAGGAAGTGTCCGTAAAAACTTGCCAGTAGAAAAAAGTGGGAGCGATAAAGGCGATGTATATAACATGCAGCATGGTGGCCACACGGACATCTGACACTAAGTATCAAAAAACAGAACCTTCTATTAATATAAGACGCGAAATGACAAGAACAATCCTGTCTGATAGATGAGGGGCTGAGAGATTTATTGTATAAAGATTCCCACTATGAGGCAACTAGTGGCTACTGAGCTGCCCCTACTTTGGGGCAGTTAGTCCATAACTATCACCCCTGGCTATAGTCAAACTTCATCTGCCCTGATGAGATCTCCATAGTCTAGACCAGTGGTGGCGAACCTATGGCACGGGTGCCATCGGTGGCACTCAGCCCGGGTGCCCACATACAGGTCTCTATGACCCCAACACATAGTTTGCCAGATAGAACTTGTTCAATACAGCCCAGGATGTGCCATGTTCAGCGCTATTTTAAAGCAACATCCTTGGCTACAGGAGCAAGAAGGTGTGGACAGAGATGGATTGTCGTTGGAGCTCCTGCTCTGGGTCCCCTGATTCTTCCTGTTCAGGGGACCCTGGAGGGAAGCTGCAATCCAAATTTCTCCATCATCTTTCTATTGTATTGGTGAACTCAGGACACCAATACGATTAAAACCTGTGATACAGCAGGGATCAGTAAGTTACTGCTTAAATTGTCATGTTGGCACTTTGTGACATACAAGTAGATTTTGGTTGTAGCTTGGGCACTCTGTCTCCAAAAGGTTCACCATAACTGGTCTAGACAGTCACCCAATGTCACCAGTCGATGACCTCCCTGGCAGTGCTGCAGCACCAAGTTTTTCAGGGTCTGGATATTTTGGCACAGACCTTCTGTTATATGGGCTTTCTGAAATCGACAGGAGGCTGACAGGTTCTCTTCTTTCACAGGCAGCATTGTCCGCTCATAGGAAAAAGCAACATATCCTAAGCAGAAGCCGACCTGACGGCAACCAAAATATAAGGCATGTTGGTCAAAGTCTGAATCGGAAGAACCCAACAGCAGATTCCCCACACATAGAAGATAAAACACCAAATATCACAACTACCTCAATATGGCCTCTCCTTGTACTGATCCTATAAATATTGGGAAAATAGGTTGAAAAAGAGGATTTTTAGAGCCAAAGTGTCAATAAAGATACAAAAATCAAAGAAGAATCCCTATAAAAGCAAAAGAAAAAAAATATTTACATACAAAAGTTAAATATACAAAGAATCCAAAAACATTTGAGAAATATGCGCTGAAATAATAGACAGAATCTCCCCGAAATCACATGGGAAAAATACTGGATAACAGGACATCGGGGTAACGGAGGGAAAGTAAGATACAAATATGGACCATGAGCTGGAGAGCAGAAGAAACCCTACATCTATCACCATTAGAGATCATCCTCTTCCTCAGATGTGCTACAACCCCCATCATCACCACTGCCCCGAGCTCCATGTACATGCAGAGACACAACAGAAGCCACACACTAATACATGTACACATCGTGCTGGGAGATTATTCACACACCTTGAAGGTTTCCTTGTTTTGTAATGTTGCAGCCATAAATAAAGTATCAGGTATTGGGAACGGCACAGAAAATGATAAGTATTGCAAAATAAAGAAATAACAAGCATCAATAGCAAATATTTTTTTGTACTTCCTCTGTTGCTTTTAGAAAACTCATCATTACTGTTAGAGAGGAATTATTCTCAGTATAACTATGGATGTTCTGTGACGGCCGCAGAGGTTTGTTAGAGAACATAAGTGAACAAACAGCAACATAAAAACCAAGGCACAGGGAAAAATGGCACAGGGGAAAGCAGGGTGAGGTTTTAAAGAGAACCCGTCATGCAAAATAACCCCCCTAAACTAAATATATTTTCATAAACTGCCATTAGAGAGCATTGCCTCTATCCCTTCATTGACCCTCTACATGCCTGTAAACCTGAGCAATGAGGTCCTAAAGCTGTATGCAAATGACCTGTGAAATGCCCAATGAAGCATTAGCATATTCAAGCTGTCCACTCTATTCATGAGTGGGAGGTACAGCCACACCCCCAGTGCATGACTGACAGCCTGTATAATGATGTGAGGCTGTATAATGATGTGCTTCCTGGTGCTGGCGCCCCCTGCAGCCTGTGTGTATGAGATACTCCTATACACATCACTGACAGCCTGTATAATGATGTGAGTCTGTATAATGATGTGAGTCTGTATAATGATGTGAGGCTGTATAATGATGTGCTTCCTGGGGCTGGTGGCCACGCCCCCTGCAGCCTGTGTGTGTGTGTGTATAGGAGAGATACAGCAGCTCCAGGCAGCCATGTTACAGCAGAACATGCCAGATTCATGTGTAGCTGATGTCTGTGTCTCTCACCTGTGTATTAGGAGGATGCAGCATGTCAGCAGATGCAGCACACACACTAGCCATGCTTTACTATACATTACACACAGACATGAGCAGGGGGAGGAGAGGGGAGGGGTAACAGGGGTGACATCACTGCCTCTGACCATGTGACCAGCCTCATTTACATGATAAAAAATAGATGATTTTACAATGAATAATGTATGAAATAACCAGATAAAGGCTGGGATGGGATCCTTGTGAGCTGCTCCAACAGGTAGAGGTGACAGGACTAGTGACACAGACCTGATGACAGGTGTCCTTTAAAGTCCTAAATCCTAAGCTCTACACTTCACCCAGAACCCTGATCAGTCCATCATTCTCAGTCTCTAGTACATCACACGCTGTCAGTCTCTAGTACAGTACACAATGTCAGTCTCTAGTACAGCACACGCTGTCAGTCTCTAGTACAGCACATGCTGTCAGTCTCTAGTACAGTACACACTGTCAGTCTCTAGTATGGCACATACTGTAAGTATCTAGTACAGAACAGGCTGTCAGTCTCTAGTACAGCACATGCTGTCAGTCTCTAGTACAGCACACGCTGTCAGTCTCTGGTACAGCACATGCTGTCAGTCTCTGGTACAGCACACGCTGTCAGTCTCTAGTACAGCACACGCTGTCAGTCTCTGGTACAGCACACGCTGTCAGTCTCTGGTACAGCACACGCTGTCAGTCTCTGGTACAGCACATGCTGTCAGTCTCTAGTACAGCACATGCTGTCAGTCTCTAGTACAGCACACGCTGTCAGTCTCTAGTACAGCACCCACTGTCAGTCTCTAGTGCAGTGTTAGTGGCGATACGCGTGGGGCGGTCATCCCCAGCTCCCTCTTGTGTGTATGTTTGCCGCACAGGTAATACTTGCTTATGTCTTGACTTAGGTGCGCAGTGTGGTACCATCTATTTATTTACTTTTGCTTGTATACTCTCATGCTCTATACAAAAAATACCCCCCTTTTTTTGCAATCTGCTTACATTATATATTGGTACTGCATTTTCCCTAGCCCAATGTGTAATCCCTTATAGGATAAAATTGTTGTATCTTTTTGTGTTACATAAAGCTTTAGTCTTCAGGGGGAGCTGGTGGTCCCAGGAACACTAACACTATCACATGTTTGGTTTTCCTGTGGTAGATTATTCTGTGATTGCTCACATTTTTAATGGTTTTTATTTTCTTCTTGTGTTGTGGTGTTTTTTTTGAAATATGAATAAAGAATGTATTGTCTTGGTCACTTGGCATGTATCCTTTCTTTGTCTTGTGGTAAGTCTCTAGTACAGCAAACGCTGTCAGTCTCTAGTACAGCAAACGCTGTCAGTCTCTAGTACAGCACACGCTGTCAGTCTCTAGTACAGTACACGCTGTCAGTCTCTAGTACAGTACACGCTGTCAGTCTCTAGTATGGCACAAGCTGTCAGTCTCTAGAACAGCACACGCTGTCAGTCTCTAGTACAGTACACGCTGTAAGTCTCTCGTACACCACATGCTGTCAGCCTCTAGTACGGTATACACTGTCAGTCTCTATGACAGTACACACTGTCAGTCTCTAGTACAGAAGAGGCTGTCAGTCTCTAGTACATATCACGTGGTCAGTTTCTAGTACAGCACACGCTGTCAGTCTCTAGTACAGCACACGCTGTCAGTCTTTAGTACAACACACGCTGTCAGTCTCTAGTACAGCACACATTGTCAGTCTCTAGTACAGCACAGTCTGTCAGTCTCTAGTACAGTACACGCTGTCAGTCTCTAGTAAAGCACACACTGTCAGTCTCTAGTACGGTACACGCTTTCAGTTTCTAGTATGGCACGCGCTGTCAGTCTCTAGTACACGTTGTCAGTCTCTAGTACAGCACAGGCTGTCAGTCTATAGTACAGCACACACTGTCAGTCTCTAGTACAGAACACGCTGTCAGTCTCTAGTATGGCACACGCTGTCAGTGTCTAGTACAGCACAGGCTGTCAGTCTCTAGTACAGAACACGCTGTCAGTCTCTAGTCCAGCACACGCAGTCAGTCTCTAGTACAGTACACACTGTCAGTCTCTAGCACTGTCTATCACCGTACATAATTCATGCAGAACCTGGGGGTGTATGCCATCTGGCCCAGGTGATTTATCTATCTTAGTGGTTGCGAGGCGGCGCCGTACCTCTTCCTGGGTTAAACTGTTGACATTATAAAAAGAATTTACATTATTCCTCATTGTGTCTTCCACCAGGGGATTTTCCTGGGTAAAGACAGTTGAGAAGGCGACATTCAGTAGATTGGCCCTTTCCTCATCTCCTTCCACCATGACCCCCATGTTATTTCTAAGGGGACCCACGCTCTCTGTTTTTAGGTTCTTATCATTTATATACTTGAAAAATAATTCAGGATTATTTTTGCTCTCCCTGGCAATATTTCTCTCAGTCTCTATTTTTGCGGCCTTTATCTGCTTTTTACAGGATTTATTTTTCTCTCTATAATCCTGTAATGCCTCATCACTACCTTCACGTTTTAGCACCTTAAACGCTTTATCTTTCTCGCTTATTGCTTTCCTTACAAGACTAGTTAGCCACATAGGGTTTTTCTTGTTCCTTTTATGCTTTTTCCCATAAGGTATGTGTTTCTCACAGGACTTTTTCAGAATATATGAGAAAAAGTCCCATTTTTTGGGGGGGGGGCTTTTGTCCTTGAGAGCATTATCCCAGTCTATGCCTTTAAGGTCTTCCCTTAGTTGATGAAAATTTGCCCTCCTGAAGTTTAGAGTGTTGGTTGCCCCTTCACTAACATGCTTAGTAAAGCGTAATACAAAATCAATGATATTATGATCACTATTCCCCAGGTTCCCCCCAACTTGTAGTTTTGATACCCTATCAGGTCTGTTAGGAAGGATAAGGTCCAGCAGTGCCCCCCCTCTTGTTGGCTCCATGACTAGTTGCGACAGGTAATTGTCTTTTGTTGTTGACAAGAACCTGCTACCTTTGAAGGACCTGCAGGTTTCTGCCCCCCAGTCAATATCTGGGTAATTGAAGTCCCCCATGATAAGTACTTCACCATGCTTTGAAGCCGCATCCATTTCACTTATCAGCATTTCCTCTGCTGCCTCCATTATATTTGGAGCCTTATAACAAACCCCTAGTAATATTTTATTTTTATTTTTCCCTCCTCTTATCTCCACCCATAGGAGTAGCCGCCTCGTGTAACCTCAGATGCGGCTACTCCACGCCCCAGTTGCCGCATAATAAAATTACCATAAACTTTAGATAAAAGTTACCAAAAAATTGCGGGGACGTGAGGATTAGCCCTTAAAAGGGCTATCCTCACGTCCCATTGATGCACCTACCACCCGATCTACCTTTATAGGTAGATTTGTGGTGGTAGGTGCCCTTTAAGGCTTAGTTACCCCTTTAAGAACAATTATCTCTATTAATTACATGCTCAACTATTCTTTCCCACTATCCCATCACAGACTGTATCCCACCACTGAGTTGTCCTAGACTGTATCCCACCACTGAGGTGTCCTAGACTGTATCCCACCACTGAGCTGCACTAGACTGTATCCCACCACTGAGGTTTCCAAGACTGTATCCCACCACTGTGGTGTCCTAGACTGTATCCCACCACTGTGGTGTCCTAGACTGTATCCCACCACTGAGGTGTCCTAGACTGTATCCCACCAAAACTTCCACCAATTCCTTCCCGCTGCAGCCGGTGTAAGAACAAGGATACTGTGTGCTGCCCGCAGACTGCCCGCCACTGCTGCTGCATGTAGTCACCTGCGGAAATATTATACACCGTCACCCCTGAGGATAATGTATAGGAAAAAGTCCTTAAAGGGAACCTACCACCACAAATCTACCTATAAAGGTAGATCGGGTGGTAGGTGCATCAATGGGACGTGAGGGTAGCCCTTTTAAGGGCTAATCCTCACGTCCCCACAATTTTTGGGTAACTTTTATCTAACGTTTATGGTAATTTTATTATGCGGCTACTGGGGCGTGGAGGAAGTACCGCATCTGAGGTTACAGAGGAGGCTACTAGCAACGAATGGTAGAACCTCTTTCTCTCCTAATTACCATCTCCGTTAGCGCGCAGCTGACCCGGCGGCCCTCGTCCACGCTCGGCACGTCTGCGCTCAAAAGGCGTCAGCACAGCAGGCCCGCGCCTGCGTCGGTCCACTGACTCCGAAGCCGGAGGATGCACTTAAGGACCACCCGACTTACAGACAACCCATATACAGGCACGGACACCTGTGACCTCTGGAGTAATGCACCTTCCTCTGAATGCTTTACTATAGTCTCAGACTGCAATGATCAGCTGTTGTAAGTGTTGTAATGAAAGCTTTATGGATAATCCTTGGTCCCATACATTAAAAAATGGTTTTAAACTCCAATTGTCACTTGGCCCAAATTTTGTTTTTGTATGGATCTACAATTATAAAATATACAGTTATACTAACATTACAAAAGCAACTTAACAACAAACCTCCGGACCCTATCTGTACGTAACCCGGGGAACTGGCTGTAGCAGGATTTCCGAGGTTGCAATAGACACAAAAAAATTTAAAAACAACTGGTGATGTGTGCGGCCAACATGCGCATCACCCCACCACATAGACAAGAAGGCGGATGGAAAGACCGCAGGACCTTACCAGCTGAGCCCGGACTCACCCCTCGAAACTGACCCCCCCCCACCCCCCCCCCCCACCCCCGCCCCCCCAGAGTGTCCCTGAGTGAACAGATGATAAAGATCTCCACCTCCTGATGGCCGGGCAGGGTACAGGACAGATAGCGGCCATCAGCCCCTCCTGCTTAGCTGAGCTACTAACCACCAAGAAGAAAAAAAAGTTTAGCCCATGCGTCACCCAATGTTCCCAGGTAAATAAATGGGAAGCAGCCCTAGAAAAACGACAATAAACCCCATCGAGAGATAGCAATTTTGAATGAAAACAAGATGACCTTTTAAAATATGAAATATTAAATGTATAATAAATATAATTATTATTATGGATCATGCGGTTAACAATATGATGTGTATAAAGTTAAGGAGATTGTCCACTTCAGCAAATAATTGATATGGTTGTGTAGGAAAAACGGCTATAAATTTTTCTAATACACTTCTGGATCAACGTCTCAAAGTTTTGTACAATCTCTGCTTGCCGTCTTCTATAGAAATCAGATTGGATACGCGATCTGTCCATGTCATGTGATTGAACCACAATGTGTGTTGGCGCGTTATATCACACGGCTCGGAAACGTCTATGCACCGGCGTGTCCATCACATGACCATGGACAGATTTCATATACACTAGAAGAACAGAGTTTTATGTAGAACAACAAGCAAGAGAAGATCTAAGATAAATGCGAGGAATGTACCAGGACATAGATTTAAAAAATTCTATAACTTTTATTACACAAAATAATATAAAAATTTGTTGCTGAAAGTGGACAACCCTTAAGTAAGTAATGAGAATAAAATCAATTCGAGATCACAATCATTTAGTAACTTCAGGTCAGATTCCACATTACGTCTTGAAACAACAATTCAAGACGCCAAGTAGGTAGGGGGGAAGGCTTTTCTTTTTTTTTTTTGAGTTGAGAGTGTTCTGCATTATTCATGCTAAAACTGTTCCTGATCACAGCACTAAGGGTGTGTGGACATGGCGTTTTGAAAACGTTTTGGGTCCGTTTTAAGCAGTCCGTTAAAAAAACGCATCCGTTTTGACCGTTTATTTTATTCTAAATGAAGGACAATTGGTAAAACCTGTCAAAAACGGATGCCCGTTTTTTTTAAGGGACTGCCTAAAAACAGGGACAAAACCTGTTTTTTTTCCCAAAACGATCATGTGTGGCAGTCAAGGCAGACGTGCCATTTTGTCGCGTTTGCAAACGCAGACAAAGCCGGCACCCATACTGGGGCAGGCCGATGGCTGATCGCATGGCTGCAGCACCCACCAAACCATCTAGAGCCCCGATTTCACACATGCGTTTTTAAATGAACGCTGCACTACTTATGTTCTAGGATAACGCAACATGCAGATAATGTCACTGATTCAGAGCACGCAATCATTAGTTTCTGTAATCAGCTTCATTCCCTGGCGGCAGCCCATGGGGAAATCACGAATCAATGAGAAGGCTTTTTTGTAAAGAAAAAAATACAACTTGTTAAACATTTGTCATATGAGATACATGGCAGTAATCCACAGAACAGACAGTGCATGCATTAAAAGGAAACAACCATTTATAACAAAAAAACCAAACTAATAGTGATGGCACACGTCAGTTTTTCAGATTGCAGTTTGATGCCCAACCCTAGAATGGAGTAAACTGTAAGAAGAGGAGAAAAACACTTTCAATTATCTGTTATCCCCCACCCACTATGATCCACACCTGCGTTTGGCTCAAAAACGCATCTGAAAAACTGAACGGATGCCATCACCCTATAAGACACTCTGTCAGGCTAGCTAATTATGCATGCCCTGGCCAGTCCTCTCCAAGCTGGGAGGGGGCCGAGGACATCTTATCCCCGCCCTCCTGGCTGCCAATTACTACTTCCTTTCTAGGCAATACAGTCGTGTCATGGATTTCTGGATTAAGAATGAAAAAGGTAGTATCGGGATGAAGAGACGCAGGCAGGTGAGTATTTATAGTTAGTTTTATTTTTAAGTTTAGTTGGGTGTTTTTTTTTTCTTTAAAGGGCATCTCCCACCCAAGGGACTGAAGATTGTATGCAAATGAGCCTGAAGGGGCCCAGGTACATTAAAACCTAGGGAGCCTGGAGCCCCTCTGGACATTGCATACATTCCTTCATCCTGGTGGTATAGAATGCCCCCTTCCCAACTTGCACGATGCAAGCCGAGGGGTCCCGGTGCATGGAGAGGGCTAGGCAGGCACAGCCGTCTCGCAGCCGGGAAGTCTTTGCTGAATATTGCCAGCAAAGGCTATCAGTAGAGTAACAACCGCGATTCGGTTCTAGCAGCGATCACGGGTTGTTTGTCCTGACGATAGCGGCTGGCAATGGTTCCAGCGGCTTAAAAAGATTTGCAGGATTGTCACAGATCATTGCGCCTGTGACGTCATCTTTTCGCCGAAGATCCGAGGCTACTTTGTTTTAAACTCCAGTCATACAAATGTGCTATCAGCACCACGTAATGAATGAGGAGGAAAATGCCCCATATACTGCCATACTAGTAGTATGGGCAGTATTATGGTAGGATCGATCAGACAACCCTGGTTAAAAGAACCTAGGAGTCTGAAAAATAGTAAAAATAAAAAGTAAAAAAAAAAAAAATTATAATAAAAAAACCCTAAAATTTCAAATCCCCCCTTTTCCTAGAACTGATATAGAATATTAATAAACAGTTAAAAAACACATTAGGTATCGCCGCGTCCGGCAATGCACGATCTTCCAAAATATAATAACGTTTTTCACTGCGTTTAACCCCGTATACAGGAAAAAAATCATTAAAAAGTATAAGGATCGAACAGTCCTAAAAATTTATTGAGACAATGAATGTTGAAAATGCCATCAAAAAGTCGCAAAAATGACACCACCCACAGCCTTCCGCACACCAAAAGTATGAAAAAGTATGGGCGCCAGAAGATGGCAAATACGTAAAAAAAATTTTGTACTGAATGTTGTAATTTTTGTCAATGTATGAACGTAAGACATATACAAATTTGTTATTCCCCGTGATGCCCCCGACCCAAAGAATTTAAGCAGACAGGTCATTTGGGACGCAGAGTCTGAGTGAAGTTGGTAAATCCAAGTCCACAGAAAATGCAGCAAGATACGTTTTTTCACCATGTTTCACTGCATTTGGAATTTTTTTTCCCACTTCCATACACGCATGGCATATTAAAATACCCAATTTACAGGTGGCAATTTGTTATGCAAAAAAATAAGCCCATAACACAATCTCGTTATGTGGAAAATAAAAAAGTATAGATTTTTGAAGGTGAGAGTGAAAAATGGAAGTGTGATAAACAAATAAAGGGCCAGGTCGTTAAGGGGTAAACTATGGTGCCGTGCACATGGTAGTGCTACTGCTCTGGAGAATTCACAGAGAGGGAACTTACTGTGGATAGAAGTGGGCCCTGGTCATGTGACGTCAACACAGGAGCAGGTCTCGTTATAACACAACGCTTGATTACTCAGTTAAACATAAACGCGCTGTGCACTGTTGTGGAATGCACGACAGGGCAGATTTCTATCAACAGGAAGTAAAACAAATGAAACCTTCTTCCCTGTGACAGGTCACCTGCCACCAACGCGCGCCACCTAAAAGCAGGGGCGGGGGGGAATTTGGCACAATTCTTGCGTTTCAAGTCTTAGATAAATGGGCTCAAATGGTGCAAACCGACTTTGTTTTACTGATTGCGCATTACAGAATAAATGACTGGTTGAATATACACTATGACCAAACATGTCAGCAGTCATCACAGTACAAAGGGGAAGGAAAACTAGGGAAGAGATTGAAAAGAAATGAACAAAAACTTAAGAAAGACTCATAAGGAACTTTTCCCTCTCATGGACCAGATATATAGATTATAGATACATACTAACAGATGATAGATAGATCGATATGAATAGATTAAGTATAGTATTATAGATGGATATGGAAATAGATTGATTGGATATTATAGTAATAATAGATAGATGAATTGAAATAAGATACTGTAATAGGCTATATAGATAGTTGGAAAGAATGATACAAGGATATTGAAATAAATAACAGATAATATATATATATATATATATATATATATAATATATATATATCTTCTATGTGATAGATTCATGTATATAGATGACAGTAGTAGATAGAAGGCTTTGGTTACAAGCGTCCGCAGTGCTCCACACCACAGTGCTGGCCCGAATCTCAGCTCGCCATGACGATCTCTGTGATAAATAAAGAAGGATAAGGTAGAAGGCAATGATTCTCTATACATAATCATGCACACACTCGTCTCCTGTTGTCATTTGGGCGCTCATTGATGGACGTCCATCCTGAGGCGATTCTTAGGAGAAGCTATATCTACTACCACAGAGGTACAGGCAGATGTGGTTAGTGCGGGGGCTCCCTAAGTGGGTGAAGCTGGATGTTGCAGCTTTGTATAGCAGGCAGGTAGGACTGCAGTGATGGGACAGGACTATCCTCCGCTCCAAACACAAAACAACAGATCAAAGTAGTAGATCCATCATTTTATTCTTTTTACTGTACTTCATTAGGGAAAAGTTACATAGAGACTAGAAGTGGAACCGGCTCTCTGGTAATAAAAAATTGCTAAAAGTTTGAGAAGTGCCACTAAAGTTTCATGTGAAGAGTAGCTATCTCCTCTCAAATAATATTACTGTTACCTGCCTCACTAACAATCTCTGTTGGCTTATAGTGCACATAATAGACCTGAAAAAGTACTGCTGACAAGGGGCCCATAGCTAGATGGGGGCAGGAGACGGGGACATTATAACTTTTTGCCTTCTAGCCCAAAATCTCAATTTCGGGGGTTAAATTAAGACCACCATGTTCCCTGGCTGTATGACTATTATAGCCCCAACAAGTCTGAATCACTTCCTACATCTGGTTTACTAGATGGGGATTCTTAGGGCAATGGAGGTTGGCGTCCCTTTCTGCGGTTTCTGTGGTTTCGACCTTTTGGAGGACTTAAAGCTCCTGAAATGGCTCTGTGTAATGTGTTATTGGAGCAGAAGAAACGATGAGAACGATTTCAGGGTGAAGGTCGCTTCCCGAATAAGATGTGGTGAGTGGTTTGGGTGGCCATGAGCCCTAGAAGGTGGGCCCAGGCTAACGCCCAAAATGCCATAGTATAATCCATGTACTACTGTTCTCAGTGACACTTTCGGGATATACTTACCAACATCTGCGGAATCATGAGTAAGGGTGCGTCACACGTCACGGTGTTACTGCATGCTTTAAAAGACGAATTGACTACAGAGAAGGGAGATTTCCCTAATTAAACAGCTGTTGAACGCTTGCGTTTACAAAACGCATGCGTTAACCGCGGACGTTAACGCATGGCGGTTAACAATGAGTAACAACCGACAGGTGCGTTAACGCAGATTGTTAAAGCCATGCTTTTAACAATGGCTGTTTAACGCTTGCGTTTTGCTAAACGCAACGACGGTTAACAAGCTGTTTAATTAGGGAAAATAGATCCCTTCAGCTGTAGGAAGTGAGTTTTAACGACATGCGGCGGTTTACAGACCGACGTGTGACAGCCAACCCTAAGGGTGAAGACACACATGGCGATTTTGGGCCGTTTTACTAAGGGCGATTTTCAGATCGTTTTTAAAAAACGCATGCGTTTTAAAAAACGCATCAGGTTTTTAAAAACGCATGAGTTTTGGGAAGAACGCATGCGAGTTGTGTCCGTTGTTTTCTGAAATTGCGCCAGTGAAAACGGACCAAAATACGCATTGCGTTTTTAAACAAAACGGATGCGTTTTTTTAAGGATGCGTTTTAAACGATTCTGGAAAAGACTAGTAAAAAACGGCTTGCTGTTCTGGATCAATGGTTGAGATCTGTTGTTCAATAATGCCTGTCCAGTTATTTCCACAATATGTTACAATGCTGGCCATCAACAATGTAACACCGTTGAAGGATTAGAGGACATCATAGCCCCATGTGTTACACAGGTTCGAAAAATTATTGCCAATGACCCAATCTACCAAGGAATGGATCAGAACTAGCAGTGAGTGGTACCATTGAGGTTCGGATTGACATAATCCAACCGGAAAATTATGTTGGGGCTGGGTGGGCAGGGGGGATTTTGCGGATTATTAAAGACTGCTTGGGAACAGGCTGTCATGAATATTATAGCCCCTACAAGTGTGAATTCACTTCCTACATATCGTTATTTCACGGGTGCTCCTGCCTACCTTCCTGTGTCGCAGGCAAGCACCCGTGTGCCTCCCGTACCCCTGGAGCCCGGCTTGAGTACATTGTGTATGAGAGTCAGAAACAGATGTACGAGGATTTAAGGGGTGATAAAGTAGTTTCTTCTCAGGATAAAATGGTGGGTGTTGGTTGGTGGGACCATGGGCCCCCTAGAAGGCTTGGGCTCCAGGATACTGCCCAAACCCGTATATTATATCCACTACGGTGTCTGTGGACGGAAACTTGGAACCCTGAAATTAACACCCATGATGGGGGTGGCACAGGACGTTGGAGTTTTGTTAAAGGGAACCTATCCCCACAGAACCACACTATGAAACTCCACCGTACCTTCCAGATACTTTTCTTTTGTAAGTGAAGCTGGCCCCAAAATGTTTAATCACCTGGTTTATCTCATAGATTCAATCAAGGGGTGGAGTTCTTTGATCCTGGCAAGCTCTCCAGCCATCATGGCTACGTGCCTGGTAGACCTTGCCCCTCAAAATGACCTTTGCACTGCTCCCTGGTTGACATCACTACTATCGAGTATTGGTTTGCAATCCTGGGAGTGCTGCTGCCTCTATGGGCTATTGATAGTATTGAATTGGTTGAGCTGTCTATATACATTTATTTTTAGGCAATTATGAAACACTGTCACTTGGTGCATGAGGGCAAATTTTTTCCCCTTGGGGGGGGAAGCGCGCAATTGGCTGGCGTACCCAGAAAATTCAAACACAGAGGATTAATCCCTTGCATCTGAAGTTTAAGAGGTAAGGGAGACGTAAATGGAGGTGTTGTTAAAGTGAGGAGAGTCAGAGAGCAACAAGCGAGAGTCAGCTGCAGATTATTTTGGCATAGGCTGAACAAGACAGTCTTATTCAGCTATATACTGGGGAAGATATTTGAGCTACAGCTCCAGTTTTGTTTCTAAGGAGTGCTCTAAGCATCCAGCTATGTCCTTAACACAGCCAGCTCTACGCTGTCAGCCTCATAACAGAGACAGATACTATACGTCTGTTTTTACAGCTGTTGATTGCTGTATTAAACAAAGAGCTACAAGTTGTGAAATCAATCCGTCTCCACGCATGTGTCCATGACGAGCCACATTTACCGTCACAGGCCTCCCTGTGACCATTACCAAGGGGGATATTTAACCCCCAAGCGACGGAGGGTTTCGGCTATTTTGCGCGTCCTCAACTTCAAAGATCCATAACTTTTCAGCTTTTTACTGTACAGACTGGGTGAGGCTTAGTTTGTGCGTAACAAATTGGACTTTCCCGTAATTGTTATTTATTTTTTTTAACCAGGTCAGTGTACTGCGAACGCATGAAAAAAAATCCAAATGTGGAAAAAATTGAAAAAAAACAACGCACGTGCGTCACGTTCTTGTGGTTGCTCAGTTTTTACGACTTTCACTCTCGGCTCCAAATACACGCCTACTTCTTCTTTATGGTCGGGTCGATCGCGTGATCCAATTGATATAGGTTATTATTGGTTAGTTACATTTCAACAAGTAACGAAGTGTACAAAAAAAGAAAAAAAATTCGTTTTTGGCCATTCTTCTACGTAATAACGTTTTCAGGACTTGGCGCACGGAAATGCTGTGATGGGCGTCATTTTTTGCGAAGTGAAGCGACGTTAGTTTTAATTGCTGCCAGTTGTGAGTCTGTGCGACCATTTTATCATTGTTATTCATTTTTATGTTATGTAAAAAGTGTATGTAAAAAGTGCATTCGGACATGGGCGCCATTTCCCGCCTCGGGTCACCCCGCCCGTAACGGTTTTGATATTTGATTAGAGTCGTTTTGTTTAGGGCATTTGGGACGCGGCGATATACCTATATGTCGTGTGATTTTTACGGGTTTTAGTTTGATATTCCGTTCTAGGGAAACAAGGGGGGTGATTGAAACTTTTAATTATGTTAGTATTTTTTTTATGTTTTAAATTTTTTTTTTCTTTTTTTTTTCACTATTTTTTAGACCATTCTAGGGGTACATAACCCTAGATGGTCAGATCGTCTGCCTTACCATATACTGCATAACAGTATTGCAATATATGGCGTTTTTGCAGGTCTACATTAAATGGAAGCCACTGGCTATTGGAACGAACCTGCACATAAACCATGTAGGACATCGTGTTCAAAAGAAGGGACCGAGTGCCTACCATGGTACAGATCGCCGCCCCCCGATGACGTTAGGGGCGGCTTGGCGACCGAAAAAAAAAGATGCGGGCGCAACGGCGCGCCGCCGTTTTTAAACGCCGCCCGAGACTTTTGCGGGCGGGTTTTTTAGAGGGTTAATAGACGCGACGGTGCTAGCACCGACCGCGGTTATTAGCGGTGGGGGTTTTGTGCAAAAATGACAAAAAAACCCCCAACCTCTTATGAAGAGGACTCAGCCGGTGAGCCCTCTTCAGAAATCCCTTATACTCTGCCCCCGTAGAGCTAAGCGCAGAGCGTTAGGGGTAAGAAAATGAGTGCACTCGCTCACCACTGCACATTTTGCAGCTACCTTCAATGACTCAGATAGTCCAGAAGCTTTTCTAAAGGCAGGAAGATAGATAGGAAGGAAGGATCAGCACTCACTTGGTGGAGCAAACTCATCAAATATTTATCTTAAAACGCATGGCCCCACATCACTGTCATAGGGGGGTAGACCACAAATCTACACGCAGCAATCTTTGCGGTCACCAACGGCTAAGGCCTTACTGTCATGATCCATAGGGGCATACCTCCCAACTTTGGAGAGGAAGAGGGACACAAAGCTCCTCCCCTTTTTAAAGCCACGCCCATTTTCCCACCCTCAAGCATAGATAATATAGATAACTTGATGGTCCACAAATGCTACAAGCCCCTTTTAATTTGCCAACCCGCCCGAGTGGACCAATATAATACCCCTAATGCAACCTTGTAACATGTAAAAAATATAGAGGTCCTCCCGTCTGCCCTCCGGTAGCCTCCAGCCCATGTCTACTCTGTAGCCCCTGTCCTCCAGGTATCCTCTGTAGCCCCAGCCCCCTGTCCCTCCTCTGTAGCCTCCTGGTCCCCAGCCTCCTCCTGTATCCACCCATGTCCTCCAGTCTCCTCCTGTTAGCCTCCCAGCCCCTGTCTTCCTCCTGTAGCCTCCTGTCCCCGGACTCCATCCGGTATCCACCTGTCCTCCAGCCTACTCATGTATCCCAGTCTCCAGCCTCATCCTGTATCCCCTTGTGCATCCAGCCTTTCTGTATACCCTTGTCACCCAGCTTCTCCTGTATCCCTTGTCTCAGCTTCAGCCTTCTCTGGATCCCTTGTCCTCCAGCTCCTCATGTAGCCTCATTCTGTAGCCTCCTCGTCCTCCAGCCTCCTCCTGAGCCTCCCCGTCCTCCAGCCTCTCCTGTAGCCACCTCCTGTCCTCCAGCCTCCTCTGTGCCTCCTCGTCCTCCAGCTCCTCCTGTAGCCTCCTCCTGTACTCCAGCTCCTCTGTCATCCAGCCGCCTCTGTACTCCAGCCTCATCCTGTAGCCTCTCATGCGACCCTCCAGCATCTCCTGTAGACCTCCTAATGTCCTCCAGCCTCCTAAGTGTAGCCTCCTCCTGTCCTCCAGGCTCCTCCTGTAGCATCCTCTGTTCCTCCGAGCTCCTCCTGTAGCCTCCTCCTGTCCTCCAGCCTCCTCCTGTAGGCCTCCTCCTGCCTCCAGCCTCCTCATGGCCTCAAGACCTCTTCCTGTAGCCTCCTCCTGTCCTCAGCTCCTCGTGTAGCTCCTCCTGTCCTCCAGCTCCTCCTGTCCTCCAGCCTCCTCCGAGGGAAGCCTCCTCGTCCTCCAGCTCCTCCTGTAGCCTCCGCTGTCCTCCAGCCTACTCTGTAGCCTCCTGAGGCCTCCCCTGTACTCCAGCCTCCTGACCTGTAGACTCCTCCTGGTAAGCCCCCCTGCCCTCCAGCCTCCTCCTGTAGCCCCCTGCCATCCAGCCTCTCCTGTAGCCCCCCTGCCATCCAGCCCCTCCTGTAGCCCACGCCATGATCCAGCTCCTCCTGTAGCCCCCGCTGCCCTCCAGCCTCCTCCGTAGCCCCACTGGCCTCCAGCCTCCTCCACGTGTATACCCCAGTCTCCTCCAGCCTGCTCCACGTGTCCCACAGTCTCCTCTGTTCCCCAAGGCCCCTCATCCTCTATCTTCCTGTGTCTCCAGACTCCTCCTTCGCTCCAGCTCCTCCTTCTGCTCCAGCCTCCTCCTTTCTGCCTCCAGCCTCCTCCTTCTGTACAGCTTGCTCCTGATTTCCAGCCTCCTCACCTGTCCCCAGCCCTCTCCTGCCTCCTGTCCCCCAGCTCCTCTCCCTCGGTCCCCAGCTCTTCCTTCTGTCCCCAGCCTCCTCCTACCAGCATAGACATCGCCTCATGTCCCCCAGCATACTCCTCTGTCCCCCAGCCTCCTCCTCCTGTCCCCAGCTCCTCATCCAGCATACTCACTCCTGCCCCCCAGCCACTCCTGCCCCCCAGCCTCCTCCTGCCCCCCAGCGCACCTCGAGAATCCTCGGCCCCCAGCGCCTCGAGAATCCTCAGTCCCCAGCGTGCCGCGAGCAGTTCATCCCGTCCCCCAGTTTCTCCTGAACATGACGCGATGTTGCAGACGACTGACAGGAGGCGAGGAGACGAGAAGGACCAAACGCCTGCGCTCGAGAGCATCATCTGTCCCCCAGCCCCCCCATCCTCTATCTCCTGCTGTCCTCCAGCTCTCCTCACTTCTGCCTCGCCGCAGCCCGTGCTCCAGGGCCTCCCTCCGGTCCCCACGCCTCCTCCTCTCTGCATTTCCCAAACTCACTCCTCTTCGGTGAGTCGGCTGCCCATGGTAGCCTAAAGTCCCATTGTAGTAGATAGTAGGCCTTGCCAGTGTAAATGATCGCTGGAAACGGTAGCAGAGATGAGAGCTATTAGAGATCAGCAGTAATATCTGTATAGCAGCATAGTGATTCCAGTATATTAATTAGCCAATCAGTACCCTGGAGGGTCGGAAATAATCGGTACATTTTTTTTTAAAAATTGAAAAAAAAGAGAAAATTTATAAAGCAACCCCTTTCACTAGATCAACAATATTACACAATTATATACCTGTCACACTGCCCCCCCCCACACATTATATCTGTCACCACTTGCCCCCCAACAGCATCCCATTATATACCTGTGCTACACTGCACGGCCTGCCCCCCACGACATATATAAACCTTGTCACATTGGCCCCCCACACATTATAACACATTCACACTGCCCCCACACATTATATACCCAATAGTTCACACACTAGGCCCCCCCCCCCACACATAATACCGGTCACACTGCCACACCGGCCCCACACATTATATACTGTCACACTGCCCCACCCACATATAGACTGGCACACTGTTTCCCCCCCCAGCACCCCACGACAGTATAGGACGCGTCACAGTGCCCCCCCCAATTAGATAACTGTCACACTGCCCCCCCACACATTATATTACCGGTCAAAGTGCCCCCCCCAACACATTATATACCTGTCACACTGCGGCCCCCCACAATTATTATACCTGTACACGAACTTGCCTCCCACACATTATATACTGTCACACTGCCCCCCACACACGATATTACCGGTCACACTGCCGCCCCACACATTATATACCTGTCACCCAATGGCCCCCCACAGCATTAGTAGACACTGTCACACTGCCCCCAAACATATATTAGACGGCTGGCACCACTGCCCCCCCCCACACACATTATATACCTGTCACAATGCTCCCCCCCCCCAACACATGATTATCCTGTCACACTGCCCCCACACATTATATACCTGTAACACTGCCCCCCCCACACATTATATACCGTACCACTGGCCCCCCCAATACCACAGTATATACATGTCACACTGCCCCCCAAGTACACATTATATCATGAAAGGCCAGGGTGTATCATCACTGCCCACCACACCACACATTTTATATTACCTGTCAGCACTGCGCCCCCACAACCACATATATTACCTGTCACACTGCCCCCCACACATTATATACCTGTTCACCTGCCCCCACAACTATTATTATACCTGTCACACTGCCCCCCCACACATATATACCTGTCACACTGCCCCCACACACATTATATACCTGTCACCCTGCCCCCCCCAACAACTTATATACTGTCACAGGCCCCCCCACACATTATATACCTGTCAATCCGCCCCACACACACATTATATACATGTCACACTGCCGCCCCACCACCTTATATACCTGTCACACTGCCCCCCACACATTATATACCGGTCACACTGCCCCCCACCACATTATAACTGTCACATGCGCCCCCCCACACAATTATATAAACTGTCACACTGCCACCCACAACGATTATATACCTGAGTCACAACTGCCCACCCCACACATATATACCTGTTCACACTGCACCACACGATTATATACCTGTCACATGCCCCCACACATTACTATACTGTCACACTGGCCCCCCCACACATTAGTATACGCTGTCACACTGCACCCCCCAAACATTATATTACCTGTAACAACTGCCCCCCCACACATTTTTATATACCTGTAACAACTGCCCCCCACACATTAGTATACCTGGCAACTGCCCCGCCCCACACTATATACATGTCCACACTGCCCCCACACATTATATACCTGTCCCACACTGCCACCCAAACATTATATACCTGTCACACTGCACCCCACACATTATATACCTGTCACACTGCCCCCCACAATTATATAACTGCTTCAAACGGCCCCCCCACACATATTACTGTCACACGCCCCCACACTATTATAACCTGTCACACTGCCCCCACACATTTATCACCTGTCACACTGCCCCCCACACATTTTATACCTGTCACAGTGCCCCCCAACATTATATACCTGTCAGCACTGACCCCCCACACATTAATATACCTGGCATCACTGCCCCCCACACAGTTATATACCTGTCACATGCCCCCCCACAACATTATATACCTGTCAACTGCCCCCCACACATTATATACCGTGACACAGTTGGCCCCCACAAATTTTATATACTCTGGCACAGCCTGCGCCCCCCACAGCATTAGACTGTATCCCACCACTGAGGTGTCCTAGACTGTATCCCACCACTGAGGTGTCCTAGACTGTATCCCACCACTGAGGTGCACTAGACTGTATCCCACCACTCAGGTGTCCTAGACTGTATCCGACCACTGAGGTGTCCTAGGACTGTATCCCACCACTGTGGTGTCATAGGCTGTATCCCACCACTGAGGTGTCCTGGACTTTATCCCACCACTGTGGTGTCCAAGCTGTATCCGGGATCAGTGGATCCTCCTGACCACCGCGGGAGGTGGTACTAGCCAACACCTGGGACCGTAATCTAAGTGGCAACTGGTCTTCACCAGAGCTTGCCACAAAAAGGGATGGTCTTGCTGTGGCAGAGTATCACCAGGTCGTTCTACAGGTGCAACTAGCCCACTGTGGTAGCTGAGTTCGAGGTACCTTAGTAGGAAATGGTCTAGTGGTCAGGTTGAGGCACAGGGCTGGGCAGGCGGCAAAGATGCAAGGTCAAGTCCAATCCGAGGTCAGCAACAGGAGGTCCAGGCAGATGGGAACGGGAACACAAGTACACGGGAGACAGGAACGCAGGAACACAGGAACTCAGGAGCAGGAACACACAGGAACGCAGGAACACGACAACATGGGAACTCAGAAGCAGGAGCACACAGGAACACAGGAATATTGCAAGGAAGCTTTCACATTGGTGTAGGTTCGAAGATCCGGCAGGGTTTGCAGGAAGGCAGGCTTAAATAGATTACCTGAAAATGGCCAGTACAAACTAGCGACACTCTGGCCCTTTAAATCTTCTGAAGCCGGCGCATGCTCCCTATGATTCGGGAGCGCACGCACGGCTGAGGAAGATGGAGCAGGAGCTGGGACCAGTAAGTTGCACTTGCAACGTGCTGGCTAGGGCAGAGGGGTGTAAATGCGATTCTCTCCTCCGACCCGAACCCCTTCCAGTCAACTAAGAAGAACCGCTTTCCCCTCATCGTCTTCATGTCAAGGATCTCCTTTACCTCATAGATGTCAGAGGAGGCGGCCACAGGAGCAGGAGGAGGCACTTGTCGGGAGAAGCGGTTCAGGATGACAAGCTTGAGCAGGGAGACATGGAAGGGAGACCTATGTTTGGCGTAAAGGCGATTGGCCCTTAAACGACTGAGGACTTGCGGAACGTGGACTTGGTGAGTCTCAAGGTCTGGAGAGAATACCAGCCTGGAAGACGGCTGGTGCGTTACACAGTCCAAATGGCATCACCAGGTACTTGAAGTGTCCATCACGCGTATTAAAAGCGGTCTTCCACTCTTCTCCATGGCGGATATGAATGAGGTTGTAGGCCCCTCGAAGATCCAATTTGGAGACGATCTTGGCTCCACGAAGATGGTCAAACAGCTCCGTGATCAACAGCAACGGATAGCGGTTCTTAACTGTGACCTTGTTAAGACCATGGTAGTCAATGCATGGACGGAGTGACCCGTCCTTTTTGGTCACAAAGAAAAAGCTTGCACCAGCTGGAGAAGAGCACTTAAGTATGAACCCCCTCTGCAGGTTCTCTTTGATGTAGTCCAACATAGCTGCAGTTTCCGTTACTGAGAGTGGGTACACATGGCTCCGAGGAGGAAAAGTACCCAGCAGCAGATCCACAGGACAGTCATAGGGGCGGTAAGGTGGCAATGTCTTGGTCTGCTTCTTCGAAAAGATGTAAAAAAAAGTCCTGATAGCAAGTGGGAAGACCCTCCAGGGGCCTGTGAGCCACAGAAGAAACCAAGACTGGCACTGCATGAGAAATCTCCACACAGCGAGACTAGCAATCAGGTCCCCGCCGAAGGATTTCCCCCTTCTTCCAGTTAAGAACGGGTGCGTGGAGCTGCAACTATGGTAGACCCAACAGGATGGAGGACGTGGACCGAGGTAGTACAAAAAAAGACAGTCTCTCTTTGTGCCGCACACAGACCTGCAAGGACAGAGGCTTGGTGAAGTACTGGACTGGCTCAGAGAGGATTTGGCCACTGACAGAGGAGATGACCAGAGGCTTCTCGAAGCGAACCACGGTGATGTGACGACGGGAGACCAAAGCGGCATCCAAAAGGTTCCCTGCAGATCCGGAGTCCAAGAAAGCAGAGACCTGGAACTAGGTGCCGATGCCAATGCTGAGAAGCACCGGAATCCTCAGGCGTGGAGAAGCTTTGCTTACACCTAGGAACGCTTCTCCCAAGAACCCAAGGTGCGGGGACAAGTACCAATGAGGTGCTCTGGGCTGGCACAATACAGGCAAAGGTCCTACTGTTGTCTTCTGGTACACTCCTAGGAGGAGAGTCTAGTTCTGTCCACATGCATAGGCTCTTCTACAGACATTTTGACTGGAGGCTGGAGAGGCCTTTGGAAAGCAGGAGCTAGGCAAGGTAAATGTCGTGGACACTGCGAGAAGCCTTCTGGATAATGCAGTTAAACAGAAACAAAATATTACCACACTATAAATATATTGCTCTTGACATAACTCCTTGGTTAATTTCCTAAACAGCACGTCAATCCAAGTGGCTAAGGAGATGAGACCACTCAGTGTAGATGGCAGGTCACGAGTGGCCGACGCGTCCTTTACTTGAGCAGAGAGACCTTTTCTGTAAGTTGCGGACAGGGCTGCATCGTTCCAGGAGAGTTTCGAGGCCAGGGTACGGAACTGGACAGCATATTCTCCTACTGATAAGTCACCATGGCGCATGTTCAACAATGCAGTCTTGGCAGAGGAGGCCCGTGCAGGTTCTTCTGATGGAACTCCGACTGAAAGGCCATGAGAGTAGCCATGTCCGGGTCGCCTCTGTCCAGAAAGGGGTAGCCCAGGCCAGGGCCTTCTCAGAAAAGAAGGCTGAGCATAAATGCCACCTTGGATCGCTCTTGTGACAAATTGAGATGGCATGAGTTCTATGTGAAGGGAGCACTGGTTATATAATGTCTATGTGAAGGGAGCACTGGTTATATAATGCACCTGCCAGCTTGGGATTTCCATCATACTTGCCGGGCATAGACAACCATAGTCTAGGTTCAGCGGCAGGAAGACAAGTCGGGGTAACAGAAGTCGTGGGTGATGCTGAGTGGCTAGCCGCTGTTGCAACATGGCAGTGACTTGTCCCAGCTGTTCGAGTTGTGCACCAATCTGCCGGGATTGCTGGACCACAATGGTGGCAAGATTGGGCCCACCAGAAAGTGAACCTCAGCGGGATCCATGGCCGGATCTTACTGTCAGGATTCGGAATTAGTGGATCCTCTGGACCACCGCCTAGATGGTACTAGCTGACACCTGGGACCAGAATCTAAGTGGCACATGGTCTCCAAAAGAGCATGCAGGGGTGGTCTTGCTGCGGCGGGGCATTACCAGGTCTTCCACAGGTGCGACTAGCCCGCGGTGGCAGCCGAGGTCGAGGTACCTTAGCAGCAGAGAATCTCATGGTCAGAATCAGGCACAGGGTCAGGGCAAGCAGCAGAGATGCAAGGTCAAGTCGAATCCAAGGTCAGCAACGGGAGGTCCAGTCAGATCGCGTGTGCACGGCCGAGGAAGACGGAACAGGAGCCGGGACCAGGAAGTTGTGCTTGCAAAACGCTGGCCAGGGCAGAGGGGCATGGGTTAGCCCGCGACCCGCAATGTCAGTTGCAGGACCACCCGTGACAGTACACCCATAATCCATATGTAAAAGCCTAAATAAATATCTGAGAATAATATTTTTAATTTCATCAAATTGTGGACTATACTGTAGTGATACGATTGGGACACTGGGTTTTGATGTTTGTCTATGATTCCTCTTATTGAGTAAAATTTTTCTATCCCTAGATGAAACTATACTTCTAGCCCTATCCAGGGACCAATTGGGGTAACCCCGGACTCTAAGTCTTTGTGAAATTTGGTGTACCTCCTGCTGAAAATATTCCTCATTGTTGCAATTCCTTTTGCTTCTAATGAATTCTCCTACTGGGATGGCTTATGTGGTATGTCTAAGATGTTGACTATAATAGTGTAGTATAGTATTACCCGCAATAGGTTTTCTATAGGTACTAGACAAGATAAATTGTCCCACTATTCCCTCCAGTTTTAAATCCAAAACAGTAATATTTGATGTCTGCAAAAAATGTGTAAATCTTAAGTTACATGAGTTGGAATTAATATACTGTATGAATAAGGGTGTGTCAGATACATCACCCCTCCATATTAGGAGGAGATTGTCAATGTATCTGCCATACCACTGGGCAAATTTTTTTAAAAAAATTTGATTCGACCCGATTCGAATCATCAGGAATCACATTAAAAAACAGGTATTTCCTGGGTACAGAGCCTGTAGGGTGTTGTGGAACGTTGTGCCATACTTAAATATGCATAGGGAGTGTGGTGTGGTCTTCAAACAATGCTGACAAATAATGTGGCCTATTCAAAGGGCCGGAGTAAGCGGCAGGTGTCACGCCTGAGCTGCCAGTGGCTGACATCAAAATTACACAGGGGAGTACTCCGGTCCGCTTGCATCATCAAAAAATCATTAATGGCTTTTCTCTGTTCATACAGGTGGTCTAGCATATGGAGGCTGGAATTCCAATGGGTGGAAACATCACATATCAGACTATGTTGGGGGAGGCCGTTCTGAAGCTGCAACTCGAGGAGGGTGTGCTTGGCTTTGTGAGAATGGCTGAAGTGCATGCAGTTTCCTGGGCATTTTTAGAATGCCTCGCAGATGGGTGGAAGACTTCCGGGAACCTGTTGACAACCAGATTGAACACGTGCGCCGTGCAGGGCGCATGGACCATCCCTCCTCGGTGCAGCGCAGACACCATGTTCCTCCCATTGTCTGTCACCATGGTTCCGATTTGTAGTTGTCGCAGAGAAAGCCACAGATTGATTTCTTGTTGCATGACGCGGAGCAGTTCCTCCCCTGTGTGACTTTGTTCTCCCAGGCAAACCAGGTGTAGAACTGCCTGCCACTGCTGTGCCCTGCACATGTGGTATGATGGAGGCTGAGGTGGTGGTGGAGGAAAAGGCGGACACTGGCGCAGGTGCAGCAGTTTGACAGCGTGGAGAAAGTGGCGTCTCCTGTTCAAGTTGTTGGTGTGGCTGGGCAGGAAGCACATTCACTCAGTGGGCCTTAAAGGACATGTAGTGGCCCTGACCGTAGTTACAGCTCCACACATCTGCGCTGCCGTGCACCTTGGAAGAAATCGATAAACTCAAGGACTGGTCCACCTTCTGTTCTACATATTTGTGAAGGGATAGCACTGCCTTTTTGGAAAAGGAATTTCGGCTTGGAACTCTCCACCTCAGTTCGGCATAAGCCATTAGTTCTCTGACTTGGAAAGGTAGGGACTGCAGTACCAACAACTTGGACAGGAGCACGGTCAGCTTCTGCACCCTGGGATGGCTGGACACACCCAGTCGTCTTTTTGTAATCGGCCCTTTCAACGACTGCTGGTGCCATGCATAGCGAGGAACAGGAGCATCTGGACTGGGAGATGATGTCAAAGACAAACAGCTCCCTTCCGCAGAGGTGCTGGAGCCTTGTCTTGTTGAAATGGCATGTGTGCCACTAGGTGCTGCTGCTGTTGCTGCGGCGGCAGGATTGACCACATCTGAGACACGTTTCTCCCAGGCCGTTGGATGGTGACGCTGCATGTGTTGATGCAGGGCCGTGGTGCCAACGTTAGCTCCCTGGCCACGCTTCACCTTCTGCCCACAGATTCTACATATACACATGTTCGGCTCCTCTGGTATCTTAACAAAAACTGCCACAACGCTGAGGTGGTGATTTTACTGCCAACACTCTGCACTGATAGACTACTAACGCAGCTGCCTCGATGAGCCCCTGTGCCACTGCTTACTTGGACCTGCAAAGCGATTTCTGTACCCGCGGCCGTTTGGCTCTGCCCCCCTACTCACTCAAGGCCACAGTACGACTCACTGCCTGCTTCGCTGCCTGATGCGCAAGCTGACACCCTCTTCTCCCGATGATGATGATGATGAAGCCCTTGCTTCACCCAGCTCCCAAGTACAGTCTATATCATCATAGATTTGTGTTTCCCTGTCACTGCTATTCTCCTCAACATTCTCAGTATGCACAGCCTGACTACTTGCAAGTGCAACATAACCTCCCGTGCCACTCTCCACATCTCTACTTTCCCGCCTACTGCAGGAAACAGCGGATGTCTGCCCTACCTCTTCACTGCCAAGGGTTGTATCTGACGAACCCACTAACTCTTGGCTGGGGTTGTCAAATGTCATTTGGGAGGAAGTGGATGACCTAGTCAACCAATCACCAACCTTTGGGTTGTTTATCAACACACTGCCGCTAGATGACAAGAGCAGTTCTGGCCTCACAAAGTCACCACTGCCGCAACGTCCCCTTACTGTGGTGCGCCCAGGGCCTGCTCCACCTGCCACCACTATGTCTGACATATTGGTCAATCAACTATGTTGATTTGACACAGATTCTTGATATCTATTTCATCAACAAAAAACTATTGAAATTTGGGGAATAGATGCAGAGCGCATGCATGTGAAATGATGGGATTACATATGGCCGTCTATTTTTATAGGGCTATGACATCACATAAGCCTGCCGGTCACATATCTGCACATGTGATCGGGGGTGTTCCTTTCTCCTTCCCAGAGTTCTCTGCCCCATGTAACACGTTGTGCTCCCATTTTAATAAAGCGGGGGAAAAAAAGATTGTTCCCACGAATAACCATAAACTTCGGATTCGTGGCGAACCAAAGTTTTCCTGAAATTCTAAACAAATTCCGATTCCTTAGAATCGATTCGCCCATCTCTTATAATAAGCATTTATTATTGAAGTTGACAATTGTTGGTTTTTCTCATTCTTACCAAACCAAAAAAATGGCTCGAAATCAAAGTCCTGTGTTATTGCCTCATGTATTCTCATGAGATGATATCATTTTATCTCTTTCATTTATTCTCTACACACTATCACAGACTCCGGTGTAAATAATGAGTATAAATCTCGGGGGAAATCCTTGCATTCTCTGGAGTTATCATCAGGTTTATAAAGAAGGATCTTAGTGCCCGAAGCAATAAATCTTTATTAAGATGAGAAATATTCATGATGTTTCATATTTTGCTTTTAATTATTTTCTTTCTATAAATGTTTTATATTTCACCTGCTTCTTACTGATGACCCGGTCATTGTATGATCACAAATTCTTATATTTTAATGGCGTCTTACAAAATCAAGTTCTGTTTCTATCTGACTTAATCCTGTTACGTTTCCTCATGGAATCTTGACATTTAGCTGCAGCACATCATAGGTAAAAGATTTTAGAAGAATTTCTTAAGTTCTTGTCTCAACTCTACCCGGCCGCTGATCCGTGACCCTTAGTTGATAAGCCACAATGTATAAGTCTGGAGTTCAGTCTGTTTAGGCCTTCACTTAAGATACCGAGTTTTTCAGCAAAATTTTTGCTCCTCATATATATAAAACAATTAATTGGAGTACTCACCATTTCTTCTTCTGTCTTCATGTGCGCGGGTGACGGCTCCAGGTCCGCAACAGCTTCAAGTGCACGGCCTAGCCAGCACACAATGTGATGTACTTAAGGGGGCTGGCTATATACTATGTGACTGGCAGGCTATATACTACAGGGAAAGGCTATATACTACAGGGGGAGGCTATATACTACAGGGGGCTGGCTGGCTATATACTACAGGGGGCTGACTATATCCTACAGGGGGCTGGCAGGCTATATACTACAGAGGGCTGACTGGCTATATACTACAGGGGCTGGCAGGCTATATACTACAGGGAGATGGCTGGCTATATACTAGAGAGTTTCGAGGCCAGGGTACGGAACTGGACAGCATATTCTCCTACCGATAAGTCACATTGGCGCATGTTCAACAATGCAGTCTTGGCAGAGGAGGCCCGTGCTGGTTCTTCGAATGGAACTCTGACTGAAAGGCCGTAAAAGTAGCAGTGACCGGGTCGCCTCTGTCGCCGAAAGGGGTAGCCCAGGCCAGGGCCTTCCCAGAAAAGAAGGTTGAGGATAAATGCCACCTTGGATCGCTCTCCTGACAAATTTAGATGGCATGAGTTCTATGTGAAGGGAGCACTGGGTTATAAAGCACCTGCACAGCTTGGGTTTTCCATCATACTTGCCGGGCATAGACAACCATAGTCTAGGTTCAGCGGCAGGAAGACAAGTCGGGGTAACAGAAGTTGTGGGTGATGCTGAGTGGCTAGCCCCTGTTGCAGCATTGCAGTGACTTGTCCCAGCTTCTCGAGTTGTGTACGCCAATCTGCCGGGATTGCTGGACCACGATGGTGGCAAGATTGGGCCGACCAGGAAGCGAAACCTCAGCGGTATCCATGGCTGGATCTTACTGTCAGGATTCGGAATTAGTGGTTCCTCTGGACCACCGCCGAGATGGTACTAGCCGACACCTGGGACCAGAATCTAAGTGGCACCTGGTCTCCAAAAGAGCCTGCCGGGGTGGTCTTGCTGCAGCGGGGCATTACCAGGTCTCCCATAGGCGCGACTAGCCCGCGGTGGCAGCCGAGGTCGAGGTGCCTTAGCAGGAGACAGTCTCATGGTCAGATTCAGGCACAGGGTCAGGGCAAACAGCAGAGATGCAAGGTCAAGTCCAATCCAAGGTCAGCAACGGGAGGTCCAGGCAGATCGCGCGTGCACGGCCGAGGAAGACGGAGCAGGAGCTGGGACCAGGAAGTTGTGCTTGCAAAACGCTGGCCAGGGCAGAGGGGCATGGGTTAGCCCGCAACCCGCGATGTCGGTTGCGGGACCACCCGTGACAATACACTCATAATCCATTTGTAAAAGCCCAAATAAATATCTGAGAATAATATTTTTAATTTCACCAAATTGTGGACAATACTGTAGTGATACGATTGGGACACTGGGTTTTGATGTTTGTCTATGATTCTTCTAATTGAGTTAAATTTTTCTATCCCTAGATGAAACTATACTTCTAGCCCTATCCAGGGACCAATCGGGGTAACCCCGGACTCTAAGTCTTTGTGAAATTTGGTGTGCCTCCTGCGGAAAATATTCCTCATTGTTGCAATTCCTTCTGCTTCTAATGAATTCTCCTACTGGGATGGCTTATGTGGTATGTCTAAGATGTTGACTATGATAGTGTAGTATAGTATTACCCACAATAGGTTTTCTATAGGTACTAGACAAGATAAATTGTCCCTCTATTCCCTCCAGTTTTAAATCCAAAACAGTAATATTTGATTTCTGCGAAAAATGTGTAAATCTTAAGTTACATGAGTTGGAATGAATATACTGTATGAATAAGGGTATGGCAGATACATCACCCCTCCATATTAGGAGGAGATTGTCAATGTATCTGCCATACCACTGGGCAAATTTTTCCAAAAAAATTTGATTCGACCCGAATCAAATCATCAGGAATCACATTAACCCTAGAATGCATACCTGGGGCCTCGCAGGCCCGCTCTGTTAGTTTTTTTCTTTTTACTGCAAGATTACTTTAGTTAGAATTCTGAAACTCTAGGTATTCCTCTGTTATATAGTTGTTAGTCATTTCCAGTTGTTCATATATCTTTATGTTACAGGCATTTCGGTATAATAACCCTTTTTTGTGAATACCCCATATTTACATATCTGGGGCCTTTTAGGCCCATACTAGGTTTACATGTGATCCTAAGTCTTTTTGTCTTTTCTGTTGCTGGGGAAAACTGTGACTTAGGGTGCATTCACACTGCCATTGCCCGCCGTACCGTAGCGGGCAACGGCAGCGCGCGGGGAGAGGAGGAGGAGGTGAGCGCAGCTCACCCCGCCCCTCTCCATAGGGATACATGGCGCCGTATTACAGGAAAAGATAGGACACTTCCTACCTTTTTCCGGGGTACGGAGCGGTACGGTGCCGCACGTGTGCTGCACTGTACCACTCCCGTAGGGCGCCATGCGCCCATTGCCATCTATGGGGGACGTATATCAGCCGTATATACGCTGGCCGTATATACGTCCCCCATACGGTCGTGTGAATGTAACCTTAGTCTTTATGACTCTGCTGTTGCAGCGCAGAGTGTGGACTGTGTCTGACTACATGGTCATGTGATCTTGGGAAGGAGGCTACCTCATGATGTCATGCGTCTCTGACAACATCATAGATCCTGAACAGGAAGGAGGAAGGAGTCAGCTTTCTTGTTTCTTGAAAAAGAAACTCTGAGCTCCAAAAATCCAAAGATTTCCACTTCACCTAAAAGAAAGTGGTGACCTGCTGAAGGTGAGCGGAGGGGGCTGCACAGACACTAACAAAGAGTCTACAACCCTTATTGTAATCATTTTTTTTCATTATAGTTTACTGACTTTTAAGGTTACAATGGCACAGTCTACATCCAGGGGTTTAACTGACCAAGAAATCAAAGCAATCATTTTTGATAGACAGTCCTGTGTAAAATACTACAATTTCATCTTCCAGATCTTGAATTACAGATAACATGTGAAAGATTTTGCGGTCATTAGTAAATTCAAAAAGGAAACTTTGAAAAGGGAAATTCCTGCAGCATGTTTACTGCAACTTTTATATAAAAAAAAACTGTTATTATAAAGAGTTATATCGAATGAATTTATTGGGCGTTTTAAGCCCGTTCAGTTACTTTGGGGTTTTTTTTGCACAAAATGTTTTGAATTATTCACATCTTAGGATACATTCTCACTAGTGCTGGTGTCTGCCAGGAGGTGATCCGTAATGGATATGATCTCTTGGTAACTCCAGTTAAGGCTGCCGAAATGCCCGGATTCTACCAGCCTTAGCTGGGGACACCAGGAGGTCAGATCCATTACAGGTCCCCTCCTGGCAGACACCAGCGCTAGTAGGAATGCATCATTACTTTGCATTTTTCAAATAAACTTTGAAAAGTATTTTTATTTGAGTTATTCCATGTTATTTGCACACGGGCCTAAAAGGCCCCAGGTATGTAAAAGTGTAGATTTTTATGGTCATGCATTCTAGGGTTAAAAACAGGTATTTCCTGGATGCAGAGCCTGTAGGGTGTTGTGGAACGTTGTGCCATGCTTAAATATGCATAGGGAGCGTGGCTTGGTCTTCAAACAATGCTGACAAATAATGTTGCCTATTCAAAGGGCCTGATTAAGCGGCAGGTGTCACGCCTGAGCTGCCAGTGGCTGACATCAAAGTTACACGGGAAGTACTCCGGTCCGCTTGCATCATTAAAAAATCATTAATGGCTTTTCTCTGTTCATACAGGCGGTCTAACATATGGAGGCTGGAATTCCAATGGGTGGAAACATCACATATCAGACTATGTTGGGGGAGGCCGTTCTGAAGCTGCAACTCGAGGAGGGTGTGCTTGGCTTTGTAAGAATGGCTGAAGTGCGTGCACAGTGTCCTGGCCATTTTTAGAATGTCTCGTAGATGGGTGGAAGACTTCCGGAACCTGTTGACAACCAGGTTGAACACGTGCGCCATGCAGGGCACATGGACCATCCCTCCTCGGTGCAGCGCAGACACCATGTTCCTCCCATTGTTTGTCACCATGGTTCCGATTTGCAGTTGTTGCGGAGAAAGCCACAGATAGATTTCTTGTTGCATGACGCAGAGCAGTTCCTCCCCTATGTGACTTTGTTCGCCCAAGCAAACCAGGTGTAGAACTGCCTGCCACTGCTGTGCCCTGCACATGTGGTATGATGGAGCAGCATTTGTGGAGGCTGAGGTGGTGGTGGAGAAGGAGGAGGCGGATACTGGCACAGGAGCAGCAGTTTGACAACGTAGAGAAAGTGGCTTCTCTTGTTCAAGTTGTTGGTGTGGCTGGGCGGGAAGCACATTCACCCAGTGGGCCGCAAAGGACATGTAGTGGCCCTGACCGTAGTTACAGCTCCACACGTCTGCGCTGCCGTGCACCTTGGAAGAAACCAATAGGCTCAAGGACTGGCCCACCTTCTGTTCTACATATTTGTGAAGGGTTGGCACTGCCTTTTTGGAAAAGAATTTTCGGCTTGGAACTCTCCACCTCGGTTCAGCATAAGCCTTTAGTTCTCTGACTTGGAAAGGTAGGGACTGCAGTACCAACAACTTGAACAGGAGCACGGTCAGCTTCTGCACCCGGGGATGGCTGGACGTACCCAGTCGTCTCTTTGTAATCGCCTCTTTCAACGACTGCTGGTGCCATGCGTAGCGAGGAGCAGGAGCATCTGGACTGGGAGATGATGTCAAAGACAAACAGCTCCCTTCGGCAGAGGTGCTGGAGCCTTGACTTGTTTAAATGGCATGTGTGCCACTAGGTGCTGCTGCTGTTGCTGCGGCGGCAGGATTGACCACCACATCTGAGACACGTTTCTCTCTGGCCATTGGATGGGGACGCTGCATGTGTTGATGCAGGGCCGTGGTGCCAACGTTAGCTCCCTGGCCATGCTTCACCTTCTGCCCACAGATTCTACATATACACATGTTCGGCTCCTCTGGTGTCTTAACAAAAACTGCCACACCGCTGAGGTGGTGATTTTACTGCCAACACTCTGCACTGCGTGACTACTAACGCAGCTGCCTCAATGAGCCCCTGTGCCACTGCTTACTTGGACCTGCAAAGCGATTTCTGTACCTGCGGCCGTTTGGCTCTGCCACCCTGCTCACTCACGGCCACAGTAGCGACTCACTGCCTGCTTCGCTGCCTGATGCGCAAGCTGACACCCTCTTCTCCCAATGATGATGATAAAGCCCTTGCTTCACCCAGCTTCCAAGTGCGGTCTATATCATCATGGATTTGTGTTTCCCTGTCACTGCTATTCTCCTCAACGGTCTCAGTATGCACAGCCTGACTACTTGCAAGTGCAACATAACCTCCTGTGTCACTCTCCACATCTCTACCTTACCGCCTGCTGCACGAAGCAGCGGATGTCTGCCCTACCTCTTCACTGCCAAGGGTTGTATCTGACGAACCCACTGACTCTTGGCTGGGGTTGTCAGATGTCATTTGGGAGGAAGTGGATGACCAAGTCAACCAATCGCCAACCTTTGGGTTGTTTATCAACACACTGCCGCTAGATGACAAGAGCAGTTCTGGCCTCACAAAGTCACCGCTGCCGCAACGACCCCTTACTGTGGTGCGCCCAGGGCCTACTCCACCTGCCACCACTATGTCTGACATATTGGTCAATCAACTATGTTGATTTGACACAGATTCTTGATATCTACTTCATCAACAAAAAACTATTGAAATTTGGGGAATAGATGCAGAGCGCATGCATGTGAAATGATGGGATTGCATATGGCCGTCTATTTTTATAGGGTTATGACATCACATAAGCCTGCCGATCGCTGATTGGGTTACATATCTGCACATGTGATCGGGGGTGTTTCTTTCTCCTTCCCAGAGTTCTCTGCGCCATGTAACACGTTGTGCTCCCATTTTAATAAAGCGGGGGAAAAAAAGATTGTTCCCACGAATAACCATAAACTTCGGATTCGTGCCGAACCAAAGTTTTCCTGAAATTCTAAACAAATTCCGATTCCTTAGAATCGATTCGCCCATCTCTTATAATAAGCATTTATTATTGAAGTTGACAATTGTTGGTTTTTCTCATTCTTACCAAACCAAAAAAATGGCTCGAAATCAAAGTCCTGTGTTATTGCCTCATGTATTCTCATGAGATGATATCATTTTATCTCTTTCATTTATTCTCTACACACTATCACAGACTCCGGTGTAAATAATGAGTATAAATCTCGGGGGAAATCCTTGCATTCTCTGGAGTTATCATCAGGTTTATAAAGAAGGATCTTAGTGCCCGAAGCAATAAATCTTTATTAAGATGAGAAATATTCATGATGTTTCATATTTTGCTTTTAATTATTTTCTTTCTATAAATGTTTTATATTTCACCTGCTTCTTACTGATGACCCGGTCATTGTATGATCACAAATTCTTATATTTTAATGGCGTCTTACAAAATCAAGTTCTGTTTCTATCTGACTTAATCCTGTTACGTTTCCTCATGGAATCTTGACATTTAGCTGCAGCACATCATAGGTAAAAGATTTTAGAAGAATTTCTTAAGTTCTTGTCTCAACTCTACCCGGCCGCTGATCCGTGACCCTTAGTTGATAAGCCACAATGTATAAGTCTGGAGTTCAGTCTGTTTAGGCCTTCACTTAAGATACCGAGTTTTTCAGCAAAATTTTTGCTCCTCATATATATAAAACAATTAATTGGAGTACTCACCATTTCTTCTTCTGTCTTCATGTGCGCGGGTGACGGCTCCAGGTCCGCAACAGCTTCAAGTGCACGGCCTAGCCAGCACACAATGTGATGTACTTAAGGGGGCTGGCTATATACTATGGGGCTGGCAGGCTATATACTACAGGGGGAGGCTATATACTACAGGGGGCTGACTATATACTACAGGGGGCTGGCAGGCTACATACTACAGGGTGCTGACTGGCTATATAATACAGGGGGCTGGCAGGCTATATAACACAGGGGGGAGGCTATATACTACAGGGGACTGGTGGCTATATACTACAGGGGACTGGTGGCTATATACTACAGGGGGCTGGCAGGCTATATACTACAGAGGGCTGGCAGACTATATACTACAAGGGGCTGGCAGGCTATATACTACAGGGGGCTGGCAGGCTATATAACACAGGGGGGAGGCTATATACTACAGGGGGCTGGCTGGCTGGCTATTTACAGGGGCTGGCAAGCAATATACTCGGGAGGCTGTGACCAATAAGTTTTCCCAGTTTTTGGTGGTAAAATAAGGTACCTCGGCTTATACTCTGGTTGGTTTATACCCGAGTATTAATGTAAGTCTTCACCTTCAACTAAGATCTAATTTAAAAAAATTATAGAACATATTTTGTTTTGACCTTAAAAAATTTGATTTAAAAACTGGTTGAAACATTTGGTTAAAATTTTTATTAAAAAATGTATAACATTTAGATTTTAAAATTACTTTTACAAACGAATGACACACAGAATGGGCCGGATTAAGAGTACAGAAGTGCAGATGAGCAGCGAGTTCAGATGAGTTAGTACATAAGTGCAGAATGAGGCACAATAAGTCAGTATGAGACCAATTGCAGGATGGGACACCTAAGCAGGATTCGAGTACACATTGCAGGATGGAGGACACAGAGAAGGTGCCAGTTAAGGAGAAGAAGTGCAGGATGAGGACAGAGAAGGCAGGATAGGACACAGAAGTCCAGGAGCCAGAAGGCACCGACTGAGGTAGAGATGCGGAGATTCTGAGGACAACGAATGCCGGGATGAGGAGCAAGAAGTGCAGGAGAGGAACAAAGTGCAGATGAGGACACAAATCGCAAATGAGCACAGGTCGGATGACGGACACAGAAGTGCCAGATAGAGGAGACGAAGTGCAGAGGGACACAGAAGTTGCGTGATGAGTGAGAAACGAAAGTTGCAGGATGAGGACACGAACAGTGCAGTTAGGAGACAGAAGGCAGATGCAGGACAGGAGAGGCAGGATGAGGCACAGAAGTGCAGACTGAAGACACAGAAGGTCGGATGAGGAGACAGAAAGTGCCGGGATGCGAGAAGGCAGAAGATGACAGATGAGAGCAGATTCAGGATGAGGGGGACAGAGAAGTTGCAGTGAGAGACAGAATGCGGACTGCGGAGACAGACAGTTGCAGGATGAGGACAGAGACGGGAAGGACAATGCATGATGAGGACACAAAGCATGATGAGGACACAGAAGGCAGGATGGGACACAGAACGAAGGACACAGTAAGACAGGTGAGACAGAGTTGCCCACTCCATTTTGTTCGATTTCAATTCTGGGGGGGCTGGACGGATTGCACGGCTTTCAAAGCACAACCTTACCTGGATCAGAGGAGCCACCACTCGTCGTCCCATGTTCTTCCACCCTCAGCTAGGTCCTCGCGATGTTTGATCGCGAAGAATTTTTAGCTTCAACCCACCAATATCATCAAAAACCATATACAAACAAGCTAAGAGAAAACTTTTATTTTTGTAACTAAAAATGGGGGCTGGCAGGCTATATAACACAGGGGGGAGGCTATATACTACAGGGGGCTGGCTGGCTATTTACAGGGGCTGGCCGGCAATATACTCGGGAGGCTGTGACCAATAAGTTTTTCCAGTTTTTGGTGGTAAAATAAGGTACCTCGGCTTATACTCTGATTGGTTTATACCCGAGTATATACTGTAAGTCTTCACCTTCAACTAAGATCTAATTAAAAAAAATTATAGAACATATTTTGTTTTGACCTTAAAAAATTTGATTTAAAAACTGGTTGAAACATTTGGTTAAAATTTTTATTAAAAAATGTATAACATTTAGATTTTAAAATTACTTTTACAAAAATTTTTATTAAAAAATTAAAAAGTTTTCTCTTAGCTTGTATGTGTAAGGTTGAGAAATACTCTAGAATTTTTTGATGAATTGGTGGGGTTGAAGCTTAAATTCCTTCAGCGATCAAACATCAGGAGGACCTGTAGCTGAGGGTGGGAGGACACATGGGACAGCGAGTGGTGGCTCCTCTGATCCAGGTACGGCTGTGATTGTGAAAGCCGTGCAAATCCTCCAGCCCCCCCAGATATTAAAATCTGAAACAAAATGTGAGTGAGGCAACTCTGTCCTCATCCTGTACTTATGTGTCCTCATCCTGCACTTCTGTGTCCTCATCCTGCACTTGTCTCCTCATCCTGCACTTCTGTGTCCTCATCCTGCACTTCTGTGTCATCCTGCACTTCTGTCTCCTCATCCTGCACTTCTGTGTCCTCATCCCGCACTTCTCAATATGAACTTGTTTACGGGTGGAAATGTATGTGATTCATCTGTCAAATGATTCCAGTTTCTTAAAGGGGTTTTCCGAACTGGGCATTTACATTTAATTAAATTAATTTGGCATATGTAAACATTTCTTCATTTGGATTTTATTTTTGAAGATAATTTCTCATAAATGTAGTCATGTTGTCCCTTAGAAACGAGATGGCTTCCCCGGATACGACCACTTCACATTTTGGCAGGGTTGGCCACACATGCACCATTGAGTCCTGCCTGACCTCCTGGATTCAACAATCATTACCACAGGATGGATGTGGGACCTGCAGTAACTCCCGGACATTTAATGTTTAGAAACTTTTTGTTTCTTTGTGCAATCCCTCAAGCAGAGGTGGTCGTATCCAAGGACATAGTTTCTTGGGACCATAAGACTACATTTATGAGAAATTATCTTCACACGGAAACATTTGTTTTAATAACATCTAATTGAAGAAATGTTAATATATGGCAGATTAATGAAACAGAATGGGAATGCCCAGACGAGAATACCCCTTTAAACAAGACTTTACATTTTATTCAGTCATGTGGAAATCATAGACTTTAAAAATCTTACTTTTTGAATGTTTTATTAAAAAAAAGAATAACTTTTAATACAAAATATGGACAATAGTTAAACATATGTGTCTCTAGAGAAAACTCTTTTCTAGAAAATCTCAAAAATAAACAAAAATAACTATTGTGCTTATAAAAAATGAAAATCTCAAAAATAAACAAAAATAACTATTGTGCTTATAAAAAATTATGGGGCTCCATGACTATTTGTTACTGGGGGCTCCATGATTATTGGCTAATGGGTTCTGTGTGACTATTGGCTCCATGAAGCTTTATGACTATGAGCTACTTGGAGCTCTGTGATTATTGGTTACTGGAGGCTACATGACTATTGGTTACTAGGGGCTACATGAGTATTAGCTTATGGGGGGCTACATGACTATTGGCTAATGAGGTCTGTGTGACTATTGGCTCCATGAAGCTCCTCATCCCGCATGTTCGGTGCCTCATCCTGCACTTCTGTGTCCTCATCCGCATGCACTTCTGTCTCTCCATCCTGCAACTTCTGTCTGTGGGCTCATCGCCCCACTTCTGTCTCACAATCCTGACCTTCTGTGTTCCTTCATCTGCCACTTCTTGTCCTCATCCTGCACTTCTCGTGTCCCTCATCCTGCACTTCTGTCCTCCTTAACCTGCCACTTCTCTGTCCTCATCTGCACTTCTGTATCCTCACTCATCCTGCACTCTGTTGTCCTCATCTCACTTCTGTGTCCCTCATCCTGCTTACTGTCTCCTCATCCTGCAATTCTGTGTCCATCATCCTGCACATTCTCAGTGACTATCCGTCTGTTCTCCTCATCTTGTCACTTCTGTGTCCTCATCCCGCACTTCTCAGAAACTTGTTAGGGTTGAAGTTGTGATTCATTCTGTCAAAGATTCCAGTTTTTTAAGGGGTTTCCACTGGGCATTTACATTTAATTAATTAATTTGGCATATGTAAACATTTCTTCACTTTGGATTTTATTTTTGAAGAATTTCTCATAAATTGAGTCATGTTGTCCCTTCGAACGAGATGGCTTCCACGGATACGACCACTTCAATTTTGGCGAGGTTGGCCACACAGCACAATTGATCCTGCCTGGAACTCCTGATTCAACAATCAATTACCACAGGATGGATGGGGACTGCAGTACTCCCTGGACATTTAAGTTTAAGAAACTTTTTGTTTCTTTTGCAATCCCTCAAGCGAAGGTGGTCGACCAAGGACATAGTTTTTGGGACCATAAGACTACATTTATGAGTAAATTGATCTTCACACGGAAACATTTTTTAATAACATCTCATTGAAGAAATGTTTAATAATGGCAGAATTAATGAAACAGATGGGATGCCCGACGAGACATACCCTTCTTTAAACAAGACTTTACTTTTATTCAAGGTCATGGTGGAAATCACATGATTATAAAATCTTACTTTTTTGAATGTTTATTAAAAAAAGAAGTAACTTTTAATACAAAATAATGGACATGTTAAACATTATGTTGTCCTCTAGAGAAAACCTTTTTCAAGAAACAATCTCAAACATTAAAAAAAAAGCAACTATTGTGCTTATAAAAAATTATGGGGCTCCATGACTATTGGTTACTGGGGGCTCCATGAATTATTGGCTAATGGTGTCTGTGTGACTATTGGCTCCATGAGCTTTATGACTATGAGCTACTTGGAGCTCTGTGATTTTTGTTTACTGGAGGCTACATGACTATGTTTACTAGGGGACTACATGTATTATGCACTTATGGGGGGCTACATGACTATTGGATAAGAGGTACTGTTGTGACTATTGGCTCCATGAAGCTTTATGATATGAGCACTTGGGAAAGCTACTGTGATTATTGGTATACTGGAGGCCACATGACTATTATTTTACTAGGGGCTATGAGTATTAGCTATAGGGGGCTCTGACTATTGGTTATGAGGTCTGGGTGACTATTGGGCTCCATGAAGCTATAATGACTATGACTACTTGGAGCTCTGTGATATTGTACTGGAGGAGACATGACTATTGGTTACTAGGGCTACATGTAGTATTACGTATGGGGGGCTACATGACTATGGGACTAAGTGAGGTCTGTGTGACTATTGTGGCTCCATGAAGCTTTATGACTATGAGCTCTTGGAGTCTGTGATTAATGGTTACTAGGGGCTCATGAGAGTATTAGCTTAGGGGTCTTTTGTGATATTGGCCCTTTAAAAAATGGGGTCTTTGTGATATTGGCTAATATGGTCTGGTGACTATTTGCTACATGAAGATCTAGTGACTATGAGCACGTGGAGTTTCCTATCATCTCCATATTCCTACTATTATCACACATGCAAATATTATCAGCTGATTTTTTATGCCCTCTAGCAATCCCCCAATACCCAGCAATATTTGTGAAATTCTTGCCCTCATTTTTTTTGTACCAGTTTTTAGAAGTTTTATTATGGAATGTATTACATAAATCATGTATATTCACTGTGAGGTGATATTCAAAAAAAACTAGGTTCACTACTCTAACAATACCTGCATTTATTACTTAGCTATTTGCAATTTCTTGGAGATTGTGGGGGTATTTAGGGTTTTCCTGCCCCCCAAAGATTATTCCCCATTACGCCACCTCCCATGCAGTGGGCATGTAGGGAGGGGATAGGGCGTGGGGGCCAGGGGGGTGGGCATGGTGGGTCCGAAAGTGGCCCGAAGTGAAGCGTTCCTGTTCCGCACCCTACACACTCTCTGCAGCCGGATAACAAGGCTGGTGCAACCAGCACGCGTTCTGATCGTAAATCCACTTTGTCTTCATTTCAGATAATTCTCACACAGCGGATAAGAGTGTAAAGAATGTTCAAGATACAAAAATTCTCCAAGCATCCAGAAGCTAAAACACAAAAATGGTATATTTTATGGAATTTTTACATAAATATTACCATGTATTTTAATGGAAATTTTATAAGGAAAAATAGTATAGCAGAAAAACAAGTGAGCCATTTTCACTTTTTCTGGGCCGTAAGTGTAGTAGTTGCGCATTCCCTAAATTCTGCGCACAGTTTTGCACAGAATTATCCACAAGCCTACACACATCTGTGATAGGGTAATTTCTTGCTCTTATGATCACTTAATTTAACACAGTTTCCCGCAAAATGTTAGACTGATCGGGCTAGTTACATGGGATCCTGACTACAAGCTCCTCTCTGCTTCTCTCCCGCACCCACATGAGACTGACCCCACAGCAGCACCCAGGTGTGTGACACCTTTTGGTCCCAGTGACCTCCTCAGGGGGGGGCTTTCTCCTGGCGGGGTCCCCCAGCTGCTGGTCTCTTGTGCAACCCCTGTAATGTCTAGCACGTATCCCCTCAATAACCAGTGTGGTCATTCTGTCACACGGGTGGACACTTGTTGTAGTATCTGCAGACAGGGCAGTATTCTAGCATATTGCTGCCTGAGGCGAGATAAAAATGCTGCCCCCCCCCCCACTCCCTTTACTGTAAATCTTAAACTTTACTAACATTAACACAACCTACGACAGCACAGCTCCCTTGACCTCGTGTGACTGACACAGATGCTGGGAACCATATGACATCTAGTACCTATAGCTAGGAAATCTCTCGTCCATCAGAGGACTTTATTCCGGGTCTCCAATCCATGAAGTATAGAGCCAGTAATCTTCAGCTCCGGCAGAGCATCTCCACCGGCGCCTATAAAAATACCACAGCACTTACGTATAAAGTCTCCTGGAAAACAAACATCGCGCTCCTAAATAACTATTACCCCTCACAACCCAACTGCTGCACGCGTACCCCACATATAACACATCCATTCATTATATAGGGATGATAAAATCTATATACATATAAATAGTCAATTACCATATACAGCCCCTGCCAGCTACGTAATATCCTGTACCCGATATACAGCCCCCCCAGTACATAGTATAAATGGTAATCCCTATACTCCCCCCAGCTTAGTGATATATAAATATACGCACCCCCCAGTAATAAAGTGATTCTGGCCCCATATAATATATACTGAATCCCACCCCAGTTTTAAAATAATATAGCCCAAATAATATCTATATATCCCCCCCCAGAGTATAAAATAATTATAGCCCCAGAATTCAATAATAATATGCCACCCCCCCCCCAGTATAACAAATTAATAGCCCCAAATAATTACATATAGCATCCCCCCACCCCAGTAAAAATAAGTTAACAGGTATAGCCCCAATATTAAATAATGATATTGATCCCCCCCATTAATAAAAGAAAAATTTACGCCCAAAATAATCGCATTCAATGAGGATCCCTCCTCCCACCCCCCCGTTTAAAATAATTTCGGGCCCATATGATAATATTTAGCCCACCCCCCCCCCGTCCGTATTAAGTTTATTGCCACAATTAAATTAAATAAATGAAAAAATAATAAAATCATACTCACCTGCAGGCAGCTTGCTCCTCGGCACGGCTCCTCCTGGTCTTCACGCGGCCTCATCCGGCTGCAGCGCGCCCGCCGGTGCAGTGGCCGCGCCATGGACGCCTGTGTACACTGCTTATAACGGAGCGGGCAGCTGGCGGAACGGCGCTGGCGTGTCGCTTCCGCATATAAATCGCGACCTGTGTCGTTAAAGGACAGCGCGATTTATTTAGCTGGTGGACGTCGGCGTAATGGACTCCCGAAATCCGCCCCACTTTTAGAGCGGCGATTCCGCCGCCTTTTACAGGACCCGCAAATTCTGCCGCCCTGAAGCGAGATTTTCAATTCGCCTCATGGCCAGATGCTGGCCCTGTCTGCAAGAATCTGCAAACTTCTTCCGTCCTGCTTGAGCTAAGGGATCTGCAGAATGTTTTAGTAAATAGAAGGTCATGAATTGAAATAGAGTTGCAGAGGCAGTTGTCCTGTTTATCTGTACTAGTGTCGTAAGTTTTAGTCTGTATTATCTTGTACTAGTGTCTGCGGCTTACTGCTGTACTATACAGAGTCGCAGGTAGGTCTGTATTATGTTTATAGTGCCTGCATTATGTACTAGTGTCGTGTAGTGTCTGCATTAATCTGTTTTTGTTGCAGTGGTATGTAATGTCTGTACTAGTGTCGGTTACTGACAGTGTCTGGAATTATCTGTCTAGTACTAGTACAGATAATACAGACACTCACATGTACAACATTACATACACTGCAGACAAAAATACAGATAATGCAGACACTACAGACACTAGTACAGATAATGCAGGCACTAGTAAACATAATACAGACACTACCTGCAGACTCTGTATAGTACAGCAGTAGAGCTCAGCAGACACTAGTACAGATAATACAGACATTACAGACACTAGTACAGATAATACAGACACTGCCTGCAGACTCTATTTACAGTTCATGACCTTCTATTTACTAAACATTCTGCAGAATCCTGAGCTCAGAGCAGGACAGGAGAGAAGTTTGCAGGATTCTGCAGACAGGGCCGCATCTGCCATGAGGCGAGATGAAAATCTCGCTTCAGGCGGCAGAATGCGGGTCCTGTAAAAGGCGGCGAAATTCGCCGCTCTAAAGTGGGCGATTCGGGCGTCCATTAACGCCGAATCGTCCACCACTAAATAATCGCGCCTGTCCTCTTTAAGACACAGTCGCGATTTATATATGCGGAGCGACGCAGCGCCTTTCCGGCAGCTGCGCCGCTCCGTTCTAACATGTGACACAGGCGTCATGGCGCGGCACCTGTGTCACTGTGCGGAGCCGCGCTCACAGGGAGCCGCGTGAAGACCGGAGCCGTGCCAGGAGCAGCTGCCTGCAGGTGATATGATTTTATTATTTTTCATGTATTTAATTAATTGTGGCTAATAATTAATACTGCGGGGGGGGGGGGGCTATATATATCATATGGGGCCAGAAATATTTAAACTGGGGGGGGGGGGGGGGGAGGGATCATTGAATGCTATTTTATTTTGGGCTATAATTATTTCTTTATTAATGGGGGGGATGCAATATATATTTATATTATTTGGGGCTATACTGTAATTATTTTATACTGGGGGGGGGGATGCTATATGTTATTATTTGGGGCTATAATTATTTTATACTGGGGGGGGGGTGCTATATAGATATTATTTGGGGCTATATATTTTATATACTGGGGGGGGATGCTATAGATATTATTTGGGGCTATAATTATTTTATACTGGGGGGATTCAGTATATATTATAGGGGCCAGAAATCATTTATACTGGGTGCTGTATATATTTTATCACTAGCTGGGGGGATGTATAGGGATACAGTATATTACTATACTGGGGGGGGCTGTATATCGGGTACAGTATATTACCTTAGCTGCAGGGGCCTGTATATGGGATACAGTATATTATATGTATTAGATTTATCCCTATATAATGAAGGGTGGTTTATGTGGGGTAGCGTGCAGTCAGTTGTTTTGTGAGGGGTATATATTATTTAGGACGCGTGTTGTTTTCCAGGAGACTTTATACTAAGTGACGTGGTATTTTTAGGGACGCCGGGTGGAGATGCTGCACGGAGCTGAAGATATCTGGCCTTGATACGTCATGGATTGGAGAACCCGGAATAAAGTCCTCCTGATGGAAGATTGTCATCTATAGGTACTAGATGTCACTATGGCTCCCAGATCCTGTAGTCAGTCACCACAGTGTCAGGGAGCTGTCTGTAGGGTTGTTAATTGTTGTAAAGTTTAAGATTTACTTAACAGGGAGTGGGGGGGGGGGGGCAGCATTTTAATATTCGCCTCAGGCATATGTCATGCTAGAATCGTCGCCCTGTCTGCAGATCACTACAGACAAGTGTCCCCCGTGTAGCAGAGGAACCACACTGTTTTCGAGGAGGATACTGTGCAGAATTACAGGGGTGCAGCAAGAGACCAGCACTGGGGGATCCCCTCCAGAGAAGCCCCTGCTGAGGAGGTCCTGGGAGCAGGGTGTCACACACCTGGGTGCTGCTGTGGGGGTCATTCTCATGCTCGGGTGCGGGAGAGAAGCAGAGAGGAGCTTGTAGCAGGATCACATGTAACTGCCCGAATCTAACATTGCGGCGAAACTGTGTTAAAATAAAGTGATTAATAAGAGGCAAGAAATTACCTTATCACAGATGGTTGTAGCTTGTGATAATTCTGGCAAAACTGTGCGGCAGAATTTAGGCGCAACTACTACACTTACGCCCAGAAAAGTGATAAATGTGGCTCATTGTTTTCTGCTATACTTTTTCCTTATAAATTTCCATTAAAATACCTGGTGAATATTATGTAAAATATCCATAAAAATACCATTTTTGTGTTTTAGCTTTGGATATTTGGAGAATTTTTGGTATCTTGAAATTCTTTGCACTCTTTCCTCTGTGTGAGAATTATCTGAAATGAAGACAAAGGGGGTTACGTATCAGAAGCCGGTGCTGGTGCACCAGCCCTGTATCCGGCTGCAGAGAGTGTGCAGGTGCGGGACAGGAATGCTTCACTTCGGACCACTTTCTGACCACCATGCCCACCCCCCTGGCCGCCCACGCCCTCTTCCCTCCCCTACATGCCCACTGCCATGGAGGTGGCGTAAGGGGGAAATAATCTTTGGGTGGGGCAGAAACCCTGATAAATACCCCCCAAAATCTCCAAGAAATGTGCAAAATATGCTAAGTAATAAATGCAGGATATGTGAGAGTAGTGAACCTATTGAATAACACCTCACATTTGTAATTACATGATTTATGGTAATACATTCCTTATAATAAAAATTACTAAAATACTGGTACAAAAAATGAGGCAAGAATTTCACAATATTGCTGGGATTGGGGGACTTGATAGGGGCTTAAAACATCACTGATTTAATATTTGCATTTGTGATAATAATAGGAATATGGAGATGAGAGAACTCCAAGTAGCTCATAGTCATAGATCTTCATGTAGCCAATAGTCACACAGACCATATTAGCCAATAGTCACAAAGACCCCATTAGCCAATAGTCACAAAGACCCCATAAGCTAATACTCATGTAGCCCCTAGTAACCAATAATCACAGAGCTCCAAGTAGCTCATAGTCATAGAGCTTCATGGAGCCAATAGTCACACAGACCTCATTAGCCAATAGTCATGTAGCCCCCCATAAGCTAATACTCATGTAGCCCCTAGTAACCAATAGTCATGTAGCCTCCAGTAACCAATAATCACAGAGCTCCAAGTAGCTCATAGTCATAGAGCTTCATGGAGCCAATAGTCACACAGACCTCATTAGCCAATAGTCATGGAGCCCCCATAAGCTAATACTCATAGCCCCTAGTAACTAATAGTCATGTAGCCTCCAGTAACCAATAATCACAGAGCTCCAAGTAGCTCATAGTCATAAAGCTTCATGGAGCCAATAGTCACACAGACCTCATTAGCCAATAGTCATGTAGCCCCCCATAAGCTAATACTCATGTAGCCCCTAGTAACCATAGTCATGTAGCTCCAGTAACCAATAATCACAGAGCTCCAAGTAGCTCAAGTTCTAAAGCTTCATGGAGCCAATAGTCACACAGAACCCTTAGCCCAATTATCATGAGCCCCCAGTAACAAATAGTCACTGGAGCCCCATAATTTTTATAAGCACAATAGTTATTTTTGTTATTTTTTGAGATTTCTAGAAAAGAGTTTTCTCTAGAGACACATATGTTTAACTATTGTCCTATTTTTGTATTAAAAGTTATTCTTTTTTTTAATAAACATTCAAAAGTTAAGATTTTAAATCTATGATTTCCACATGACTGAATAAAATGTAAAGTCTTGTTTAAAGGGGTTTCTCGTCTGGGCATTCCCATTCTGTTTCATTAATCTGCCATATATTAACATTTCTTCAATTAGAGTGTTATTAAAACAAATGTTTCCGTTGAAGATAATTTCTCATAAATGTAGTCTTATGGTCCCAAGAAAACTATGTCCTTGGATACGACCACCTCTGCTTGAGGGATTGCCAAAGAAACAAAAAGTTTTCTAAACATTAAATGTCGCGGGAGTTTACTGCAGGTCCCACATCCATCCTGTGTAATGATTGTTGAATCCAGGAGGTCAGGCAGGACTCAATGGTGCATGGTGGCCCACCCTGCCAAAATGTGAAGTGGTCGTATCCGGGGAAGCCATCTCGTTTCTAGGGACAACATGACTACATTTATGAGAAATTATCTTCAAAAATAAAATCCAAATGAAAATGTTTACATATGCCAAATTATTTAATTAAATGTAAATGCCCAGTTCGGAAACCCCTTTAAGAAACTGGAATCCATTTGACAGATGAATCACATACATTCCAACCCTAAACAAGTTTATTGAGAAGTGCGGTGAGGACACAGAAGTGCAGATGAGGAGACAGAAGTGCAGGATGAGACACGAAGTGAGGATTAGGACACAGAAGTGCAGGATGAGGAGACAGTGCAGGATGAGGACACAGAAGTGCAGGATGAGGACACAGAAGTGCAGGATGAGGAGACAAAGTGCAGGATTGAGGACAGAGAAGTGCAGGTTAAGGAGACAGAAGTGCAGGATGAGGACAGAGAAGTGCAGGATGAGGACACAGAAGTGCAGGATGAAGACACAGAAGGTCAGGATGAGGAGACAGAAGTGCGGGATGAGGACACAGAAGTGCAGGATGAGGAGACAGAAGTGCAGATGAGGACACGAAGTGCAGGATGAGGACACAGAAGTGCGGGATGAGGACACAGAAGTGGGCAGGATGAAGGAGAACAGAAGGTCAGGAATGAGACAAGGTCAGGTGAGGAACAGAAGTGCACGATGAGGACACAGAATGTGCAGGATGAAGACAAGAAGGTCAGGATATGACAGAAGTGCAGGGTGAGAGAGACACAGAAGTGCAGGATGGAGACCACAGAAGATGCAGGATGAGGAACAGAAGTGCAGGATTAGAGACAGAGGCGGATTGAGGACAGAGAAGTGCAGGTTAGGATGAAGCAGAAGTGCGGAGAGGAACAGAGAGTGCAGGAATGAGGACACAGAATGCAGGTGAAACACAGAAGTCAGAAGAGACAAAGTGCGGATAGGACAAGAAGTGCAGGATGAGGAGACAGAAGTGCAGAGGTGAGGACACTAAGTGAAGGATGAGGAACAGAATGCGGATGACACAGAGTGCAGGATAGGAGACAGAAGTGCAGATGAGGACACAGAAGTGCAGATGAGGAGTACAGAAGTGCAGGAGAGGACACGAATGCATGTTAAGGAGACAGAAGTGCAGGATGTAACAGAGAAGTGCAGGATGAGGACACAGAAGTGCAGGATGAAGACACAGAAGGTCAGGATGAGGAGACGAAAGTGTGCGGGAATTAGGACACAGAAGTGCATATTAGGAGACAGAAGTGCAGATGAGGACAATAGAAGTGCAGGGGAGAGGACAGAAGTGCAGGATGATGAGGACGAAGTGCAGGATAGGACACCAGAAGTGCAGGATGAGGACACAGAAGTGCAGGATGAGGAACAAAGTGGGACGCAGGATGAGGACAGAGAATGCAGGTTTCAGGAACAGAAAGTGCAGGATGAGGACAGAGCATCAGGATGAGGACCAGAAGTGCAGGATGAAGACACAGAAGGTCAGGTGGGAGACAGACAGTGCGGGCTAGGACAGTGCAGGATAGACAGAAGTGCAGGAATTGAGGACACAGAAAGTGGAGGATGAGGGACACAGAATTGCGGATGAGGACACGAATCGGATGAGGAGACCAGAAGTGCAGGATTAGGACACAGAAGTGTCAGATGAGGACAGAAGTGCAGGAGTAGACCCAGAATGCAGGTTAGGAGCAGAAGTGCAGATGAGACGGAGTGCAGGGAGGACACGAAGGTGCAGGATGAAGATCACGAAGGTCAGGAAGAGCAGAAGTCGGGATGAGACACAGAAGTGAATGAGGACAGAAGCGGATGCAGGATGCAGGAGAAGGAACAAGTGCAGGATGAGGAACGAAGTGCAGGATGAGGACATAGAGTCGGGTGAGGAGACAGAAGTGCATGATGAGACACATAAGTGCGGCTGAGGACACAGAAGTGCAGGATGAGGACAAGAAGAACAGGATAACCGATTGCCTCACTCACTTTGTTTCAGATTTTAATATCTGGGGGGCTGAGGATTTGCACGGCTTTCAACAATCACAGCCGTACCTGGATCAGAGGAGCCACCACTCGTTGTCCCATGTTCCTTCCCCCTCATCTACAGGTCCCTCCTGATGTTTGATCGCTGAAGAATTTAACTTCAACCCCACCAATTCATCAAAAAACCATATACATCCAAGCTAAGAGAAAACTTTTTAAATTTTTTAATAAAAATGTTTGTAAAAGTAATTTATAAATCTAAATGTTATACATTTTTAATAAAAATTTAACCAAATGTTTCAACCATTTTTAAATCAAATTTTTAGGTCCAAAACAAAATATGTTCTATAATTTTTTTAAATTGATCTTAGTTGAAGGTGAAGACTTACATTAATACTCGGGTATAAACCAACCGAGTATAAGCCGAGGTACCTTATTTTACCACCAAAACTGGAAACTTTTGGTCACAGCCTCCCAGTATATTGCTTGCAGCCCCTGTAAATAGCCAGCCACCAGCCCCCTGTAGTAATAAGGCCTCCCCCCTGTGTTTATATAGCCTGCCAGCCCCCTGTAGTATAAGCCTGCCAGCCCCTTGTATATCTAGTCTGCCAGCCCTCTGTAGATATATAGCCTGGCCAGCCCCCGTAGTATATACTACCAGTCCCCTGTAGTATATAGCCACCAGTCCCCTGTAGTATTAGCCTCCCCCCTGTGTTATAAGCCTGCCAGCCCCCTGTATTATATAGCCAGTCACACCCTGTAGTATGTAGCCTGCCAGCCCCCTGTAGTATATAGTCCCCCCTTAGGTATATAGCCTCCCCTGTAGTATATCCTGCCGCCCCATAGTATATAGCCAGCCCCCGTAAGTACAACATCACATTGTGTTTGGCTAGGCCGTGCACTTGAACTGTTGCGGACCTGGAGCCGTCACCCGCGCACATGAAGACAGAAGAAGAAATGGTGATACTACAATTAATTGTTTTTATATATAGAGGAGCCAAAAATTTTCTGAAACACTCGGTATCTTAAGTGAAGAGCCTGAAACAACTGAACTCCAGACTTATACATTGTGGCTTATCAACTAAGGTCACGGATCAGCGCCGGGTAGAGTTGAGACAAGAACTTAAGAAATTCTTCTAAAATCTTTTACCTATGATGTGCTGCACCTTAATGTCAAGATTCCAGAGGAAACTAACAGATTAATCGATAGAAATAGAACTTCATTTTGTAAAATGCCATTTAAATATAAAATTTGTGATCATACAATGACCGGTAATCAGAGGAAGAAACTGAAATATAAAACTTTATAGAAAGAAAATAATTAAAAGCAAATATGAAACATCATGACATTTCTCATCTTAATAATATTTATTGCTTCGGCACTAAGATCCTTCTTTATAAGCCTGATGATAACTCCAGAAATGCAAGGATTTCCCCCCGAGATTTATGCTCATTATTTACACCAGAGTCTGTGATTGTGTTAGAGATAATGAAAGAGATAAAATGATATCATATCATCTATGAGAATACATAGGCAATAACACAGACTTGATTTCGAGCCATTTTTTTGGTTTGGTAAGAATGAGAAAACCAACAATTGTCAACTTCATAATAAATGCTTATTATAAGAGATGGGCGAACGTTCTAAGGAATCGGATTGTTTAGAATTTCAGGAAAACTTTGGTTCGGCACAATCCTAAGTTTTGTTATTCTGTGGGAACAATCTTTTTTTCCCCCGCTTTATTAAAATGGGAGCACAACGTTTTACATGGCGCAGAGAACTCGGGAAGGAGAAGGAAACCCCCCGATCACATGTGCAAGATATGTAACCCAATCAGCGATCGGCAGGCTTATGTATGTCATAACCCTATAAAAATGACGGCCATATGCCATCCCATCATTTCACATGCATGCGCTCTCATCTATTCCCCAAATTTCAAGTAGTTTTTGTTTGATGAAGTAGATATCATAGAATCTGTGTCAAATCAACATAGTTTGATTGACCATATTCAGACATAGTGGTGGCAGGTGGAGTAGGCCCTGGGCGCACCACTGTAGGGGTCGTTGCGGCAGCGGTGACTTTGTGAGGCCAGAACGCCTTGTCATCTAGCGGCTGTGTTGATAAACAACCCAAAGGTTGGGCGATTGGTTGACTTGGTCATCCACTTCCTCCCAAATGAACATCTCTGACAACCCCCAGCCATAGTCAGTGGTCGTCCAGATACAACCTTGGCAGTGAAGAGGTAGGCACTCCCGCTGCTTCGTGCAGCAGGCGGTAAGGTAAGAGATGTGGAGTGACACAGGAGGTTATGTGCACTTGCAAGTAGTCAGCCTGTGCATACTGAGACCGTTGAGGAGAATAGCAGTGACAGGGAAACAACAAATCCATGATGATATAGACCGCCCTGGAAGCTGGGTGAAGCAAGGGCTTTTATCATCTCATTGGGAGAAGAGGTGTCACTTGCCGCATCAGGCAGCGAGCAGGCAGTGAGTCGCTACTGTGGCCGTGAGTGAGCAGGGTGGCAGAGCCAAACGGCCGCAGGTACAGAAATCGCTTTGCAGGTTCCAAGTAAGCATTGGCACAGGGCTCATTGAGGAGCTGCGTTGGTAGTCACGCAGTGCAGAGTGTTGGCTAAAATCACCACCTCAGCGGTGTGGCATGTTTTTGTATAAAATACACCAGAGGAGCCGCAACATGTGTATAATTTAAATCTGTGGGCAAAGTGAAGCTGGCCACGTGATGCTAACGTTGGCACCACGCCCTGCTCGAACACATGCACGTCCGCCATCCAGGCCGGAGAATCAGTGTCTCAATTGTGTGTCATCCTGCCGCCGCAGCACGCAATGAGCAGCACCTAGTGCACACTGCATTTAAACAAGTCAAGGCTCCACCACTCTGCCGGAGAGGAGCGTTTTGTCTGTGACAACATCATCCCTCTCCAATGCCCTGCTCGCTCGCTACGGTGCATGGCGAGCCATCAGGTCGTGTGAAAGAGGATTACAAGAGCCGTGGGTACGTCTCAGCCACTCCCGGTGCAGAAGCTGACCTTGCTCCTGATTTCAGGGTTTGTTGGTACTGTCAGTCCCTACCTTTCCAAGTCGAAGACTAAACGAGCTTAGTTGCTGAAACCGGGGTGGAGAGTTCCAAGCGAATGATTCTTTTCCAAAAGGCAGTCCAACCCTTCACAAATATGTAGAACGAAGGTGTAGCCATGTACTGAGCCTATTGATGATAATTTTCTTCCAAGGTGCCAGGCTTCATGCGCATGACGTTGTTGGCTGTAACTACGGTCAGGGCCACTACAGTGTCCTTGCGGCCCACTGGGTGAATGTGCTTCCCTCGCCCAGCCACACCACAACTGTGAACAGGGGAGAGACAGCACCCAACTTTCTCATCTTGTCAAACTGCTGCTGCTGCTTGCCAGTATCCTCCTCCTCCTTCTCCACACCACCGATCAGCCTCCACACATGCTAGCTCCTCATCCACATGTGCAGGGCACAGCAGTGTGCAGGGCAGTTTACACCTCGTGGTTTGCTTGGCAAGAACAAAGTTCACATCAGGGGAGGACACTGCTCTGCGTCAAGGCAACAGAAATCTATCTTGAGGCATTTCTCCGCACAGCAACTGACATGAACCGAATGTGTGACAACATCATGGGGAGCATGGTGGATCTAAGGCCTGGCACCGGAGAGGGATGGTCCGGGCATGTGCCCTGGCATGGCGCACGTGTTCAAGCCTGGTTGTCACGCAGTATCGAAAGTCTGTCCACCCATCTACGAGACATTCAAATAATGGGGCAGGAACCTGTGCAACGGCACTGTCAGAACCATTCTTACACCAAGCAGCACCCCCTCCTCGAGTGGCAGCTTCAGAACGGCCATCCCCCAACATAGTCTGATTGTGATGTATTCCACCCATGGAATTCCAGCCTCCATATGTTAGACCGCGTATGACATAGTAAAAGCCATATAGATTTTTTTTAATGGCCATGACGTCGGAGCGATGTAACGTCCGTGTAACTTTATTCTACCACTGGCAGCTCAGGCGTGACAACCTGCCGCTTAATCCAGGGCCCTGATAGGCAACATTATTTGTCAGGCATTGTTTAAGACCAGCCAGGGGGGGGTGGGACGCCCTAGTGCATATGTAAGCATGGCACAACGTTCCACAACACCCTAACGGACTCTGCATCAGGAAATACCTGTTTATTTAACCCTAATGCTGACCATTAAAAATTCTACACTTTTACATACGCTTGGGTGCCTTTTAGTCCCGTGTGCAAATAATCCTGGGAATAACTCAAATAAAAATAACTTTTCAAAGTTATTTAAAGATGCAAATAATGATCATGCCCGGTACTAGCGCTGTGTCTGCCATGAGGGGACCTGTAATGGATGCTGACGCTCCGGGGTGTCCCCAGCTAAGGCTGGTAGAATCTCGGGCATTTGCGGCGCCTAACTGGAGAATTACCAAAGATTCATATCCATTAACGGATCACCTCCTGGCCAGACACCCGCACTAGTTGAGAATGTATCCTAAGATTTGAACGAATTTCAAAACATTTTGTGCACAAAAAACCCCAAAGTAATGACCGTGCTTAAAACGCCCAGTAAATTCCTTCGATTAACTCTTGATAATAACAGTTTTTTTTCATATAAAAGTTGCAGTAAACATGCTGCAATATTTTTCCCTTTTCAAAGTTTCCTTTTTGAATTTTACTAATGACTGACCGCCGCCAACGCGCAAATATTTCACATGTTATCTGTTAATTCAAGTCTTGAATAATGAAATTTTGTCTTATTTTACACAGGACTGTCTATCAAAATGATGCTTTGATTTTCTTGGTCAGTTAAAAAACCCCTGTATGTAGACTGGCCATTGTACCTTATCCATTAAACTATCATGAAAAAACTGATTACAATAAGGGTGTACTCTTGTTGTTCTGTCAGCCCCCTCCGCTCACGCTCATCAGTCACCACTTTTCTTTTAGAGGGGAAGTGGAAATCTTTGGATTTTTTAGCTCAGCGTTTCTTTTTCAAGAAACAAGAAGCTGACTCCTTCCTCCTTCCTGTTTCGGATCTCTGATGTTGTCATAGACTGCATACATCATGAGTAGCCTCCTTCCCAAGATCACCTGACCATGTAGTCAGACACGTCCACACTCTGCGCTGCACCAGCAAGTCATAAAGACTAAGGTTACATTCACACACGTATTGGGGGACGTATATACGCCTCTTATACTGGCTGATATCTCCCCCATAGATGGCATGGGCGCATGGCGCCCTACTGGAGTGGGTAACAGTGGCAGCAGCACAACTTTCGGCACCGTTACCGCTCCGTAACCCCGAAAAAGGTAGGAGTGTCCTATCTTTTTCCTGTAAGACGGCGCCATGTATCCCTATGGAGAGGGGTCGGGGTGAGCTGGCGCTCACCTCCTCCTCCTCTTCCCCGCGCGCCTGCCCGTTGCCCGCTACGGTACGGCGGGCAATGGCATGTGAATGCACCCTCAGTCACAGTTTTCCCTCATCAACAAAAAACCAAAAGACTTAGGATCACATGTAAACCTATAATGGGCCTAAAGGCCCAGATATGTAAATATGGGGTATTCACAAAAAAGGGATTATTATACCCGAATCCCTGTAACGAAAGATATATGAACAACTGAAATGACTACCAACTATATAACAGAGGAATACCTAGAGTTTCAGAATTCTAACTAGTAATCGTTGCAGTAAAAGAAAAAAACTAACTATAGCGGGCTGCGAGGCCCCAGGTAATGCATTCTATCTAGGTTAAGTATTCCCTGATGATTTGATCGGGTCGAATCAAATTTTTTTTGAACATGCCAGTGGTATGGCAGATAAATGATCAATCTCCCTTCCTCCTCAATATGGAGGGGTGATGTATCTGCCAACCCTTATTCCTACAGTATATTCATTCCAACTCATGTAACTTAAGATTTAACAACAAATTTTTCGGCAAAATCAAAATATTACTTTTTGTATTTAACTGGAGTGAATAGAGGGACAATTTAATCTTGTCTAGTTACCTATAGAAAACCGATTGTGGGTAATACTATACACCCTATCATAGCAACATCTTAGACTACCACATAAGCCATCCCAGTCGGAATTCATTAGAAGCAGAAGGAATTGCAACAATAGGACTTTTTCCGCAGGATGCACAGCCAAATTTCACAAAGACTTAGAGTCCGGGTACCCCATTTGGGTCCTGGTAGGGCTACAAGTATAAGTTCACTCTAGGGATAGAAAATTTAACGTCAATTAGAAGATCATAGACAAACATCAAACCCAGTGTCCCAATCGTATCACTACAGTATTGGTCCAAATTTGGTGTAAATTAAAATATTATTCTCAGTATTTATTTGGCTTTTACAATGGATTTGAAGTGTATTGTCACGGGTGTCCCGCAACCGCATCCGCGGTTTGCGGGCTAACCCACCATGCCCCTCTGCCCTGGCCAGCGTTTTGCAAGCCAACTTCCTGGCCCCGCTCCTGCTTCCGTCTCCTCTGCCCGTGCCCTCGCGATCTGCCTGTACCTCCCGTTTGCTGACCGTGATTGGGAACTTGAAACTCTTGCATCTCTCTGCTGTTGCCCTGACCCTTGCCTGAATCTGACCTGAGACTGTCTCCTGCTAAGGCACCCAACCTCGACCTCGTCTGCCACCCGCGGGCTAGTCGCGCCTATGAGACCTGGTAATGCCCCGCTGCATCAAGACCAACCCAGCGTCAGGCTCTTTTGGAGCCCAGTGCCACTTAGAGATTCTGGTCCCAGTGTCGGCTAGTACCATCTCTGTTCGTGGTCCAGAGGAACCACAATTCCGAATCCTGACAGTAGATCCAGACCATGGATCCCGCTGAGGTTTCGCTTCCTGGTCGCCCCAATCCTTGCCACCATCGTGTCCGCAATCCCGGCAAGATTGGGCGTACACAACTCGAGAAGCTGGGACAAGTTCACTGCATGCTGCAACAGGGGCTAGCCACTCAGCATCACCACAACTTCTGTTAACGGCCGACTTGTCTTCCGCCGCTGAACGAGACTATGGTTTGTCTAGCCCGGCAGTATGATGAAACCCCAAGCTGTGGCAGTGCTTTATAACCATTGCTTCCCTCACATAGAACGCATCCAATCTAAATTTGTCAGGAGAGCGATCCAAGGTGGCTTTATCCCAACTTTCTTTTCTGGGAAGCCCGGCCTGGTCTCCCCCTTTTCGGCGACAGAGGGCGCCCGTCCCACTGCTTACTTTTACGGCCTGTCATCAGAGTTCCATCGAAGAACCAGCCGGCCTCCTCTCCAACTGCATTGTTGAACATGCGCCAATGTGCCTTATCGGTAGAGAATAGCTGTCGCATTCCGTACCCTCTGGCCTGCAGAAACTCTCCTGTAAAGATGCAGCCCTGTCCGCAAACTTTCAGAAAAGGTCTCTCTGCTCAGTAAAAGGACTTTTGGCCACTCGTGACCTCCGTCTAACACTGAGTGGTCTGCATCTCCCTTATAGCCACTCGGATTGACGTGCTGTTTAGGGGAATGAACCAGAGGAGTTACTTCAAGAGTCAATATATTTATAGTGTGGTAATATTTTCGTTTCCTGGTAACTGCATTATCCAAATGCTTCTCCGCAGTTTCCACGACATTTACCCTTGCCTATCTCTGCTTTCCAAAGGCCTCTTCCAGCCTCCAGTCAAATGTCTGTAGATAGCCTATGCATGTGTGACAGAACTATACGCTCCCTCCTAGGAGTGTAACCGAAGACAACATAGGACCTTTGCCCTGTATTGTGCCAGCCCAGAGCATCCTCATTGGACTTGTCCCCACACCTGATCTTAGGAGAAGCGTCCCCTAGGTGTAAGCAAAGCTGCTCCACGCCTGAGGATTCCGGTGCTCTCAGCATTGGCACGGCACCTATTTCCAGGTCTCTGCTTTCTTGACTCCGGATCGTCTGTAATGTCTGTAGTAGTGTCTGCATTATCTGTACTAGTGTCTGTAATGTCTGTAGTAGTGTCTGCATTATCTGTACTAGTGTCTGCTGAGCTCTGCTTCTGTACTATACAGAGGCTGCAGGTAGTGTGTGTAATATCTGTACTAGTACTGTACTACTAATATAATATTCATACACCCCAGAGCCCCTGGAGGTCTTACCACGTCCCTGTGAAGCCCAGTCTCGACTTTGTAGGGAAATCTAACAGGAGGTTTCTTTTTTATTGTTGGAGTAAAATTCCATCCTGGCAAGATGATGCTCGGAAACCAGACCCATGTGACCGAATTTATTCTCACCGGATTTTCCCAAAGTTTAGAGATAAGAATATTCCTTTTCATTTTGTTCTTAACTCTTTATGTCACGACTATTTTTGGGAACAGCCTCTTGATCTTCATCGTCATCGTCAGCCCCCGGATGCACACGCCCATGTATTATTTCCTCTGTCACTTGTCCTTTATAGACGTTTGCTACTCATCAAATTCTCTGCCCAAAATGATCATTGATATATTTTCCAAGAAGAAGAGTATTTCTGTGGTCGGGTGTTTAGCACAAATCAACGTGGGGCTTTTCCTTGGGGAGACGGAGTGTATATTACTAGCGGTGATGGCCTATGATCGGTATATAGCCATTTGCTTCCCCTTACATTACACCACCATTATAAATCGGAGGGTCTGCACCAACATTGCAGTCATTTTGTGGGTTGGGAATCTTTTGGTCTCCACCATTCCCATGATACTGAAACCTCTCGTGTTCTGCGGAGAAAACAAAGTCGACCATTTTGTTTGTGAGATCATCGCCATCCTGAGCCTGGCCTGCGGAGATGTCTCCTTTTATACAACCACCATCTTTGTTTTAGGCTTATTCACACTTTTGCTTCCTCTTGGCTTCATCGTGGTGTCTTATGTTTGTATAATCTATTCAGTATTAAAGATCCGGGCCGGGAGGTCTCGCGCCTTTTCTACCTGTGTTTCTCACTTGATGGTGGTGACCATGTACTACGGAGCTACTATTACTATGTACATGGTGCCCGCAGACACCTTCTCATCCCAGAAGAAGTACCTTGCCCTTCTATACGGGGTAGCAACACCCACCCTGAACCCCTTGATATACAGTTTAAGAAACAGTGACGTGAAAGACGCGTTTAAGACTTTTTTATACAAATTTTACCAGGTGTTATAATGAAATGACCCGCAGAGCGTCACATCCAGTCTCACATACAAAAATTATTAACTCAACCAGCAATGACCACAAAGACAATGATCAGAAAGACAATGAAAGTAGTGAGGAATAACGCTGCGCAGTAACAACGCTTTCAAAAATAGTGGTGTAAATAGCTTATTATGGTTTTCACTGTGAGGATCTTCGAACACATTGGGCCACATTTATCGGGGCTCGTATGCCTGTGTACGCCTGTGACTACTGCCCCCATTACAAAGTGCAAAGTGGTCATAGAGGGGTGTGAAGGGGGGTGCAGTCGGCGGCTCAGTGGGCCATTGCCCTACGTACTGCCTATAACATGTGCCCATTCAGGCGCGGGTTACAGCACAATTGCAGTAAGTGCCCTGTCTCCGCAGCGTATAGCAGCTACCCCTATGGAAGTCACCTTGAGTGATGGAACGCGGGGGCTGCGGTACACACCCTGGCTGCTTTGGATGCCTGGTCAGTTCTGGTATTGATGGGTCTGATTTACTCTACACTTTGTTTGGTGAGTCTTTATTATACCGATATTCTGGTGTTCTAGGTGTTTTATATGTGATGTTATGCAGATTGAACATTACCCAATGCATCAGTCATTTGGGCAGCCAGGATGTCAGGGTGTAACTACCGGATTCACCCTATTGTTCTTTGGTATAGACTTTTTAAGTGTTTCTGGTCTTTGTCTTTGTATATCATGGTGTTTTTGATTATCAATAAAATATTTTCTATTGCATTCGTGGCACATTGTCTTTTTCTTGTCTTTTTTTTAGATGTGTCTGGCCCGTCTAGAAACTTTGCTGTGAAGGACCCACAATGTAGTTTGTACATGCCCCTATGGATTTATCACTAGGCTGGAGCCTCCTGATAGATAGGACGGGGACAGGGACACAGGGGCGTAACTACAGTGTTAGCAACCATAGCAGCCGCATTGGGGCCCACAATCCAACCTGACAATAGGGCAGGATGTGCATCCTTATATACATACAGAATAATATGTACGTAACATATATGTGATGTATATATGCTGTATATGTGTGTATGTGATGTGCGTAAGCTGTATGTGTATATACTGTATGTGTGTATATGTGATGTGTATGTGACTAAGAGTGAATAATTGTAGGTTTATGTATAGAGATGAGCGAGTATACTCGTCCGAGCTTGATGCTCATTCGAGTATTAAGGTACTCAAAACGGCTCGTTGCTCGGACGAGTATTTCCCCTGCTCGAGATCGAGCAATTAATTAAAAAAACACAGTGAAGAACAATGAAGAATAGAATAAAAACAGTGAACATAGTGACCACAGGATCATTTAAGTGAAAAAGACAGTGAAGAACACAGTGAAGAATAGATTACAGATGTCCGGCACATCTGCTTACTGTCGTATATAGAGTGGAACGCAGCAGGGAGACATCGGCAGCACGGGTGAGACCATCGGGCAGCTCGGTTGATACTCGGGGCACCCTGGGGGATACTATCGGCATCACTGGGAACATCGGGCAAGCACGGGGGATACATCGGGCAGCGCGGAGAAATCGGCAGCACTGGGAGACATCGGCAGCACGTGGAGACTCGGGCATCACGGGAGACATCAAGCAGCGCACGGGAGACATCGGGCAGCTAACGGTGGAGAAATCGGCAGTCACGGGGGATGAATCGGGCAGCGGACGGGTAGAAACTCGGGCAGCCGGGGAGACGGCACTCGAGGTGAGCACACGGGGGAGACATCGGCCCAGCCACGGGAGACGTCGCACACGTGGGAGACTCAGCAGCACGGGAACATGGAGCACGGGGGAGACATCGGGCAGCCACGGGGAGACATCGGCAGCACGGGGAGACACGGGCAGCACGGGGAGACGGATCGGGAGACATCGGGGCAGCACGGGGAGAATGGCAGCACGGGGAGTACATCGGACAGCCGGGGGAGACATCGGGCAGCACGAGGGATCGGGCAGCATCGGCAGCACGGGGGAGACATCGGGCAGCACGGGGAACATCGGCAGCACTGGAACATCTGGCATCACGGGTAGACTTCCTTTTAAAAGATGAGCGTCCCGGGACAGCGTATCACCCCGACAAGTAAGCAGATGTGCCGAACATCTGTAATCTATTCTTCACTGTGTTTTTCACTGCGTTTTTCACTTAAATGATCCTGTGGTCACTGTTTTTATTCTATTCTTCACTGTTCTTCACATCTGATAACTTGTCGGGAGATAATATACAGTGAAGAATAGATTGCAGATGTTTGCATACATCTGATAACTTATCAGAAGACATTCTTTTTCAATTAAATAATTTTATTCCTGAACCATGGTCCCTTTGAAAAATGCTCGGGTCTCCCATTGACTTCAATGGGGCTCGTTATTCGAGACGAGCACTCGAGCATCTGGAAAAGTTCGTCTCGAATAACGAGCACCCGAGCATTTTAGTGCCCGCTCATCTCTATTTATGTATATAGGTATAGAAATGTGTATGTATATATGAGTGCAATATGTATATTTTTAAGCAGGAATGGGGCCTCATTCAAAAGTTTGCTATGGGGCCCTGATGCTCCTCGTTACGCCCCTGCTGGGGCACCATCATACTCTGGTGCACTTAGTGTGATACTTGTGGACATTTCCCTGTATTATTTGGGGCAGATCTATCAGATGTCATGTAAGTTAAGAAAGTGCAATATAGCACAATACAGGCTACATGAACACATCATATATGGAGAAGCAATTACGGTACGAAAATATACCAGTCACAATAACAAATAGAGACAGACTAGACAGACATGTGTAGGGGACACTACACGAGGGGCCAGTGCAGCGCTGACAGTGTTGTGGTGCGCTGCCGCTGCTGCTTTGGATGAATAGACACTGCCTGTAGCTGCACTTTTGCCAGGTACCGGCCCTTAAGCTGCCTGGTTGTGGCTGCCACTGGGGCCTTGGTGCTGGTTCCTCCTGACTTGTGGTAAGGCTCTGGTTGGGATCTCTTAGATTTCAGGTGCTCCGATGAAGCTGCTTCTGATGCTCTTGTCTGCCAGGATCTGTTGTAACCAGTTGTGTAACATGGGGCCCCTGCTGCTGATGATTCGCTTAGTGGGGAGTGATAGGGTGAGAGGCCACAGGGGTCGGTGTTGGGGGGAGTTCAAAAGCCAGAGCAAATGTACAGGTAGCAACCTAAAGTGGCGCCATCTTGAACTCTTCATAGTACATCTTTTCTAAGTGCCACCACAAGTCCACAAGATTCGGAGTGGGAAGGCGACAGAGTAAAGAGCTTTTCGGATAACATTTTAAAGACAAGAGTTAGATATGTTCTTACAAATAAAGTCACTTTTTTTGCCTTCTGGGTCAATTCTGGTATAATTTTTGTGCACTTAAATAGTTGCACTTTGAAAAGTTGCACTGGGTAAGACCTCGGTCAGGTATTAACCGTAGTCTCCAATTTATACACCAGATCAAATTAGCTACAACTTTCAGGTGTTAATCAAGGGGGCGGAGAGACAGAGGAAGGAGTCAGGAAGTCTCCAGGGAGAACAGGGAAACAGCTCTGCATTTACACTAACCAATAACATGAAAGGTGCAGAGAAAGACAAGAGGTGCTGGGACTTTTGGTGCCAAATTAAGCAGAAATACCTGTGGATGAAAGAAATGAGTGATGTGTGACCAGGTGAAAATGATGATATTGAATATGATGATGGAGGGCAAGGCCATATTCCATAATGCTACATTCTGGTAGAATTCTTGTGCACTTAAATAGTTGCACTTATAAAAGTTGCAGTGGGTAAGAAAGGGAGAGTTGAAGTCTCATGCAGTTTTTAGTCTCATGGGTTTTAAGAGCACATTTGAAGATTTAGAGATTAGGTATTAGTCTGATAGACTGGGGTAGTGTATTCCAGAGAATTGTTGCAGCTCAGGGTGATTAACTAAAACTGTATTCGGAAGGAGACGGGCAGCCAGTGTAGTGACTGGCACAAACTAGAGGCATCCGCGCAGCGTTTAGTCTGAAAGACGAGCCTGGCTGCTGCATTGAGAATGGATTGTTGAGGAGAGAGTTTAGTGAGTGGAAGATGATTAGTAGGGAGTTACAGGAGTCTAGACGACAGGGAATTAAAAACGACAATTAGTGTTTTAGAGATGTCAATTGTAAGAAACGGTCAGATTCTAGAAATGTTTTTAAAATGCAAAAGCGAACAAGAGATTGAATATACAGTGCAAAGGAGAGGTCGGAGTCAGCACAACCCCAAGACCACGGCTTGGGGTTCCATTGACGTGGAAAGTATATACACTAGAATACCACAGGACCAGGGGGTCGAGAGTGTACGTTTTTGGTATTTGAAGAATGCAGGGAGAGATGACGGGTTTATTGGATTTGTCTGTGAAGGGTTACTGGTGTTCCGCAGTAAGGCAGGAGAGATGTTATGTGCACATATAGCTGGGTATCATCAGCTTAAAAAGAAGAAAGAGGAAGTAGTGGTCCACAGTATAGCCGATACTACCGATACATCCATAAGAAGGAGGAGAAAACAGTCACCTGTGGATTTTGCAGTGAGGAGATGATTAGAGACTTTAGTAAGAGAAATGTCAGTAGAGAGCATAGAGCGAAAACTAGATTATAGGGAGTCAAGGAGGGAGTTGGCTGAGAGATAGAGGGTTAGTCGAGAACAGGACGTTCCAGGAGGTTGAAGATGAAAGGAAGATTAGATACTGGTCTGTAGTTAGTAGTACTGGATGGGTCCAGGGAAGGTTTCTTTAGTAATGGTGTAGCAGCTTAAAGGAAGAGGGAACGACACCAGAAGAGAGAGAGGTTGAAGATTTTAGTTAAGTGAGAAGTGACTGCTGGGGGAGAGACTGTACGAGATGTGAGGGGATGGGGTCACTGATGCAGGTAGTGGGGCGAGCAGAGGAGCCCGGACACTTCATCCTCTGTGACCGGCTCAAAGGAAGAGAGTGAACAGGGTGAAGTAGCAGAGGGAAGTGGATTAATAGAGTGGATTGGAACATTTCCTAGTGAATGCAGTCAATTTTATCTTTAAAGTAGGTGTCATGAGTGAACCCGCGACCCATATCGCAGGTCACTCACCCATGCTTCTGTCACCTTGCTGGCGCAGATTCCGTGCTACTTACAGGTCCTGGCTCTGGCTCCGACTCCTAGGGCGCGTGCACAGTCTAGAAAGTGAAGCGTGGCCAGGGAGCTAACCTTGGCACCACGGCCCTGCGCCAACACATGCAGCGTCACCATCCAATGGCCTGGAGAGAAAGGGTGTCAGATGGGTCCCTCTGCAGGCGCAGCAAAACAGCAGCGCACGCCGAGTGCACACATGCCATTTCAGCAGTAAAGGCTCCAGCACATGCCGAAAAGGGAAGAATGCTCATGATCCTCGCTATACAGGTGCCAGCAGTCATTGAGCGAGGCGATTACAAAGAGACAACTCTATGCGTCAGACGGTCCTAAGGTACAGTAGCTGCGTGCTCTGTCCAAGTTGTGGTACTGCAGTCCAAAGTCGTGGACTCTGCCCCCTTCAGGCAACTAAATGGATTGCTGCCGACGAACCGAGGTGGAGAGTTTTCCAAGCCGTAATTCTTTTTTCCAAAAAGGCACTGCCAGCCCTTCACCATTATGTACAACAGAAGGTGAGCCAGTCCTTCAGCTTATTAATTTCTTCCAAGGTGCACAGCAGCGCGGACGTGTGGAGCTGTAATTATGGTCAGGGCCAGTATATGTCCTTTACGGCCCACTGGATGAATGTGCTTCACTCCCAACCACACCAAAAACTTCCACAAGAGACTCCGCTTTTTCCTCCATTTTGTCAAAATGCTGCTCCTGTGCCAGTGTCCGCCTCCTCCTCTTACACCACCACCTCAGCCTCCACAAGTGCTGCTCCATCATACCACATGTGCAGGGCACAGCAGTGGCAGGCAGTTCTACACCTGGTTTGCCTGGGCGAAAGAAGTCACACAGAGGAGGAACTGCTCCGCTTCATGCAACAAGAAATCAATGGGGCAGATTTACTTACCCGGTCCATTCGCGATCCAGCGGCGCGTTCTCTGCGGTGGATTCGGGTCCGGCCGGGATTTATTAAGGCAGTTCCTCCGCCGTCGACCAGATGTTGCTGCTGCGCTAAAGAGCATCAGAACGCACTGGAATACACCGAGCCGGGCTGAGTGAAGGTAAGTGCAATTTTCGTGTCACATTTTCTTTTTTTAAATGCGGCGGATTTTCTGAATCCGTCGGGTTTTAGTTCGGCCACGGCCCCCGATTTCCGTTGCGTGCATGCCGGCGCCGATGCGCCACAATCTGATCGCGTGCGCCAAAATACCGGGGCAATTCAGGGGAAATCGGCGCAAATCGGAAATATTGGGGTAACACGTCGGGAAAACGCGAATCGAGCCCTTGGTAAATGACCCCCAATGTGTGGCTTTCTCTGTGACAACTGCAAATCGGAACCATGGTGGCAGACAATGGGAGGAACATGGTGTCCACGCTGCACCAAGGAGCGCAAGGAGGTCCATGCGCCCTGCATGGCGCAGGCGCAATCTGTTTGTCAACAAGTTCCTGAAGTCTTCCACCCATCTGCAAGACATTCTAAAAATGGCCAGGACACTGCATGCACTTCAGCCATTCTTACAAAGCCAAGCACACCCTCCTCGAGTTGCAGCGTCAGAACGGCCTAACCCACCATAGTCTGATATGCGATGTTTCCACCCGTTGGAATTTCAGCCTCCATATGTTAGACCGCCTGTATGAACATAGAAAAGCCATTAATGATTTTTTGATGATGCAAGCGGACCGTAGTACTCCTCTGTGTAACTTTGTTGTCAGCGACTGGCAGCTCATGTGTGACACCTGCCGTTTGCTCAGGCCCTTTGAAGGTCACGGTATTTGTCAGTCACCAAGACTGCAGGATGAATAACGTTCCTTTGCTTCATGTCCTGGAACTCATGCTGCAAAATCTGTCTGGTCAGGGCACTGGAGAAGTGGAGACTACATCTCATGGCCACATGAGTCCGGTGGGGGCTGAACTGGAGGAGAAGGAGGACATTGGAGCACAAGCAAAGTCTGGTGCAATTAGTTGTTTTTCTACTAAGGTGACAGGAGAGGGGGAGCAGGAGCATCCGGAGGAGGTAGAAGACGAGGCAGATGACCCAGAAGCACCGTGGCAGTATACAGTGGAGATGGAGGCTGGGAGTCCCTCAGAGTCACTTGCACAGATGGCCCACAGCATGCTGCTTTGCCTAACTGGTGACAGCCGAATAGTACACATCCGGCATAGGGATGACTTTTGGCTCTCCACCGTCTTGGACCCTCGCTACCGGTCATATATGGGTGACTTTTTTCCAGCTGGTGACAGGGAGGAACAACTGGCATACTATAGAGAAATTCTGTGCACACAGTTGGCCGCTGCCTATGTGCGTTATTGTCCATCCTCTGTCAGGTCTGACCGAGGGATTCCTGGCAGTCATCACTCACGTACTACTGCGACGGCTGCTGTGGGGAGCTGGGGGGGTTGGAGCAGTAGCAGTTCCATCAGCAGCAGCTTAAGTCTGGATTCTTTCATGAGCAATTTCCTTCACCCGCCTATTGAGGATGGTAGCTGCCACCAGCAGCAGGACATGGAGCAGACCCTGCACCACCAGGTGGTGGCCTACTTGGACAGCACTTTACCACCTGAGGTAGAGGATCCCATGGACTACTGGGCAGCCAAACTTGATGCATGGCCGCAACTAGCGGAGTTTGCAGTAGAGAAGCTGTCCTGCCCGGCCAGTAGTGTGGCATCAGACCACGTGTTCAGTGCGGCGGGGGCCATCGTTACCCCCAGAAGAACCCGCTTGTCCACCCGTAATGTGGAGAGACTGACCTTTGTCAAGATGAATCAGTCTTGGATCGGCCAGGATTTCAACTCACCAATGCCTAATGCATCAGATTAGATCAGCCATGATGCCTCCTCCAAACATTGAGAAATGAGTTTGGGTTCTAACTACCTGCCTCAGCCACTATTCTGATGCTGCCACCCGCCTGATGCCACATATCTGCTGCCATTTACTCCATCTGCCTGCTACCATCTTTACCAGGGACTGTAATTGTCCGCCACCTCCACACTATATCATGGTGCCATTCTGTGGGCACCTGCTGCTGATGCCACCTTCACACTATATATTATTGTGCCACTCTGTGGGCTCCTGCTGCTGCCACCTTCACACTATATCATGTTGCCACTCTGTGGGCTCCTGCTCCTACTACTGATGCCGCCTTCCCACTATATCATTGTGCCACTCTGTGAGCTCCAGCTGCTGCTACTGATGCCACCTCCACACTATATATTATTGTGCCACTCTGCGGGCTCCTGCTGATGCCACCTTCACACTATATATTATTGTGCCACTCTATGGGCTCCTGCTGCTGCTGATGCCACCTTTACACTATATCATTGTGCCACTCTGCGGGCTCCTGCTGCTGCTACTGATGCCACCTCCACACTATATCATTGTGCCACCCTGTGGGCTCCTGCTGCTGCTGATGCCGCCTTCACACTATTTAATTGTGCCTCTGTGTGGGCTCCTACTGCTGCTGATGCCACCTTCACACTATATCATTGTGCCACTCTGCCGGCTCCTGCTGCTGCTGCTACTGATGCCACCAACACACTATATCAGTGTGCCACTCTGCGGGCTCCTGCTGCTGCTGCTGACGCCACCTTCACACTATATCATTGTGCTACTCTGTGGGCTCCTGCTGCTGCTGACGCCAACTTCACACTATATCATTGTGCCACTCTTTGGGCTCCTGCTGCTGCTGCTGACGCCACCTCCACACTATATCATTGTGCCACTCTGCAGGCTCCTGCTGCTGATGCCACCTTCACACTATATCATTGTGCCACACTGCGGGGTCCTGCTGCTGCTGCTTCTGATGCCACCTTCACACTATATCATTGTGCCACTCTGCGGGCTCCTGCTGCTGCTGCTGCTGCTTCTGTTGCCACCTTCACACTATCTAATTGTGCCACCTGCAGGCTCCTGACTGCTGCTGCTTCTGATGCCACCAACGCACTAATTGATTGTGCCACCTTGACTATGGAGGTAGGAAAGGTTTCCCAGTTACTATCCAACCAGCCAATACACCTTCAATCACCTTGTTATGGGGCAGAACACAAGATCGCAACCTGGCTGACGCCATTGCAGAGCAGTGACCGCACCCTTGACATGCAGAAGGTAGAGCAGTTATAACCACCAGGCTGACGCCATCTGATGAGTGCGGACGCACACGTGGCCAGTAGCCGCTCAAGACCAAGGATCACAGCATGGCCGGCAGCTACAGAGTCAAGGATAAACACTGGCCAGCAAGCCATGCGAGTAAGGATCACACCTTGCAGGGCAGCGTGCAGAGTAAGGATCAACACACTGGCCGGCAGCCAACAGATGTAAGGATCCACACTGCCAGCAGCGTGCGAGAGTAAGGATCACAGCACTGGCCGGCAGCCGTACAGAGTAAGATCACACCTGGCCAGCAGCCATGCAGAGTAAGGATCACACCTGGCCGGCAGCCTGTGCAGAGGAAGGATCACACCATGGTCAGCAAGGCATGTAGAGTCAGGAAAAACACACCTGGCCGGCAACCATGCAGAGTAAGGATCATACCTCGCAGGGCCAAAAAAGATCACAACTGGGCACAGCGTGCAGAAGTAAGGATCTACCACCTGGCAGCAGCCGCTGCAGAGTAAGGATCAACCCTGGCCAGCGCAGCCTGCAGAGTACAGGATCACACCTCGGGCACATGCAGAAAGACGACCCTGGCGCAGCCGTTGAGGTAAAGATCACAACCCGGGCCGGCCAGCTAGCAGAGTGAAGGATCACACCTGGCCGGTAGCCATGCAGAGTAAGGATCACACCCTGGCCAGACGCGTGGCAGGTAGGATCACACCTGGCCCAGCAGCCATGCAGGTAAGGATCACACCTTGGCCAGGCAGCTGCAGAGTAAAGATCACACCCTGTGGTCCGGCCAGCCTAGCAGAGTAAGATCACACCCTGGCGGTAGCCATGCAGAGTAAGGTCATGACCATTAGCCGGCAGCGTGCAGAGTAAGGATCACACCCTGGCCAGCAGCGTGCAGGTAAGGATCTACACCCTGGCCGGCAAGCGTTGCAGAGTAAAGATCACCACCATGGGCTGGCAGCGTGCAGGTAGGATCACACCCTGCCGGCAGGCCGTGCAGAGTAAGGATCACACCTGGCTGGCAGCTGTGCGAGTAAGGATCACCCATCCTGGCGGCAGCCATGCAGAGTAAGGATCACAACTGGTCGGCCCCAGGCAGAGTAAGGATCATTCCTGGCCGGCAGACGGCAGAGTAAGGATCACACCCTGGCCGGCAGGCCGTTGCAGAGTAAGGATACACCCTGGCCGGCAGCCTGTGCCAGAGAAGGATCACTCCCTGGCGGCAGCCGTGGCAGATAAGGATCCCACACTGGTGGCAGCCGTGCAGAGTAAGGCTCACACCCTGGCCGGCAGCCATGCAGAGTAAGGATCAACAACTGGCCCGGCAGCCGTCAGAAAGATAAGGAAACACCCCTGGAGGCGCCGTGGCGAGTAGGGATCATCACCCTGGTGGCAGCCGTGCAGAGTAAGGATCACAACCTGCAGCAGCAGCCGTGCAAGAGTAAGGATCACATCATGGCCGGGTAGTCGTGCAGTGTGAAGGATTCACAACCTGGCTCGCAGCCTGCAGAGAAGTAAAGGATCCACCCTCGGCACAGCAGCCGTGCAGAGAAGATCACACTCTGGCCGGCAGCCGTTGCAGAGTAAGGCACACACCTGGGCCGGCAGCCGTGCCGAGAGTAAACGGATCACCACCTGAGTTCAATCAGCCGGTGCCAGAGTAAGGATTCAACACCCTGGCCGGCAGCCGGTGCAGAGTAAAAGATCAACACTGGCGACCATGGACATAAATAGAATCAATTAAAAGGGACATCTACCACCAGGATGAAGGACTTCCGGTTAACACGGTTGGCTTCCCCCTTGGCAGGGGATTGCTCTTGTGTAGCTTCTTTGCCCTGGTTTTCAAAAATTAAAAGTGTACGACAAATGAGGGAGAAAGTACATCAGGAATGCGCTAAATCTTTATGCAGAATAAATGATATAATCAGATTCACGATTTTTTAATTCATGTTTCAATTGTTAAGGTCAAGCCAAGTGGAAGTATAGAAATTGACGACCCCTATACTCTGCCCCCTCATCTGCCATCTATCTTCGTCCTGCCCCATCTCTTTGCCCCCCACCTCTCTCTCTCTCTCTCTTGCCTCTCTCTTGCTTCTCTCTCCCACATCTCTCTCTTACCTCTCTTGCCCTCCTTCTCTCTCTCGGCCTTTCTCTGCCCCTCTCTGCCTGCCCCTCTCTGTCCTATCTTTCGCTCTGGCCCTCTTTCGCCCTCTTCTGCCCCGCTATCTAGCACCTCTCTCTCTTCTGCCAACCTTCTCTCTGCCCCAGAACGCATAAGGATATTGTCGATATTGTGATAATATGGGGTGAATCGCTTTGGACCTACGTGAAGCCCAACAATTCTCATGCTGTCACTGGCGGCTGTGTGGATCAGGGTTGATAATGTATAATCTCACAACAATGCGTTCGATTTCCATTGTAAAAGCTTTATGGGGAATAGGACTTTAATTGCTCTTTTGTTACAATCGCATTTTAACTGTTGCGTTATAAGCATTTGTA